>MEJB01000017.1:4471553-4632151 GCA_001752375.1 Rhazya stricta
TTGTGAGGAGAGAATAAATGATATAATAAAATAGAATCAAGCACGAGACCTTTCTTTAACTTAATTATTTATTTATCAATCGTCTAAGTTAAATAATTAATAAATTATTTCGTATTGCGTATATGATGAACATAAATAACTAAGAATAGTTTCTTATGATAAAAATCACAATAAGGGGGGAAAAGATTGTGTTTTTGTCCTTTTTGAAAAAATAAATATAAAAAATAATAATTCACTAATATGTTATGCATTCGATTCTTATATATATAAATATAAATAAGTGGTCCTTAAATCCTATAAAAGTCAAACCTTAACTCTAACAACTATTCTTATGAGTGGACTAATTGTTCAAAATACGTACTAATTATAGTTGCTTCATAAATACAATATTCAAGTTAAACCTTATTTAGAAGGCGGCTAAAACTACTACACTTGTTATTTTGGGTAATTTATCCCTTAAAAGTTCATTCCATATGGCTGAAATCTGTAGACACATTTCTTTAAATCACAAAATTTTCAAATTTGGAGTTTCCTAGGGTTGCTTTATCAGCTAGTACTACTTTTATCCTAGTATTTCCTTCCTTGTAATCTCCAAGATTCCATGGACTCCTGCCCCCACAGCTCGCAAAATTGTTATTTATCAATTTCCACAAACTTCAAGAATGAGATTTTCTATTTTATAAGTTGTTCGATGAGCCCAAGGGATTTACATTTGTTTAACTTCTAACTAAAGAAGCAAAAGCAAGTTAGGGCAAACGGTCATCAACCACCTGGCACTTTAACCGAAGTTTTCTTGTTTTCTAGTTAATTTAAACTACAAAGATATGAAGAGGCAAAATAGTAATTTAAAAGGTGAAAATTCTACCTACTCCTCTTTAAGGTTCACACTTACATATATAGACTTACGTTTCCACTACAACCAAGGATGGGTGGTAATTGGCCCTGCAATATCTTTTTAAAATTTTTAAAATTATTATGTTTTAATTATAAATTTTTTATAGTCTGACTTCATTATAAAATACCACGTATTATAAAGAAAAGTATTGTGAAAAAAAGTGTTATCAGAAAAAGTAGTCACAATTATTTTTAGAAAAAGCTTCATTTTATAACTTTTTTTCAAAATAGTTAGAAATTTTCTGTACAACAATTAAAGTTTACTAAACACCCTAAGTGTTTTCTCCAATTACAAATAAAAATTTACCAAACACCTTAAGAGTTTTTTCGGAATATAAATACTTAATGAGATATTTTTTTACCATAAAAGTAACTTTTTAAGTTGGAAAAAATAATGTATGTCCATATTTTCTGATTTTTTTTAATGACAAAAAACACCCGTAAATTTCGTATTCATCATTCCTCAAGCCCTATCATCATCTGCAATGAAACTGCCGCCACCCTCATTCTTCACACCCCCTTTGCATCTCCAACCATTGTTGTGTTCTCTTTGTTTAGTCATTCTACTTTCTGCTTCTCCAGCCTCGCATTTCGCTTGATTACGGAAGCGTTGTGAATGGTTGGTGCTCCATTTAATGTACCTTATGCGGTTTTAGCTTATTTGCCTGATTTTTAATAAAGTTTGAATTGTTTTGTTTAAAATATATATATTCGTCTAAATTATTTTGAGAATTAAAGGAATAAGGGATKAAGACTTTATTATTTAATAATGATACTTTTAACTAATCAGTTTTATTAATCAATAATTAAAACACATTTGTTAAAATAAATTGGTCAATTTATTGCAATGCAATTACATTATAGGAATCGTAAAAGTGGAGSAAAGAAAGCACGTACGTGAATTGCAATAATAGGATCATGGTGGGCCATAAAGATAGTAATGCTTAAATACTATTAATAGAATTCAAAAATGCATATACTATTAATAGAACTGGCATATTCACTTAACTCAACGTCACCTTTCTGGACTAATCTGCCTTTATGTACCGGCAATTTACTCGGCGCCTTTTGAGGACTTGGTTCAATGTACTAAACCGTATACTAATCTTGATTCTGATTAAAGTAAGTGTGAACTGTAATCCACTAATTACTCTAATCATATGAAAAAATCAACAAAGCAAAGATAAAATTCTCGGCAAAGAATTCGAAAGTGGCAATTATATATATGTATTTCTTATTAGAAAAACATCTCGATGAATATGAAATTTATTTCCTTTAAATCAATAATCAAATAACAATTAATTATCAAATAATAGATAGAATATAACTTGAACATATATCTTGATGAGCAAATATTTTAAAAATTAATTTTAAACTAAAAAACTAAATATAATTAATATAGATGAATCGATAACAACTCAAAATTAACTTTGCTTTCCTAATATTTAGGAGGAAAAGGGGAAAAAAAAAAAAAAAGTAAAGAGAGACGAGGAGCCACCATGAAGTTTGATACTCTATTTAATTTGATTATTGACCCTTTGTGGGCCAGTAGACTAGAACAATGTTTGATTTATCCAATCATAATTTAACAGTAGTGACCATACTAGGTGGGTCACCATTTGTGTAGTTCCTTATTGGTGAACTTGGGGGTTTTTAAATGTCCACTTGCATAGGAATTTTTTTTTTTTTTTTGACCATATCAAGTTCTCCTTTTCAAGAAGTTGGTTGTAGGGATGTACGAATCTGTCATTACGAAAGCTCCAGTCGTTTCTCAGTTAGATCTGCTGATTATTTGAGCTTGGGCTTTATGGAACGTTGTGGCTAACTGTCCTCGAAGAATCAAAGGTAAAAGTCTAGTTATGACGGGTTATGCATGGCATGCTTCCTACTTGYGAGCATTTATCTTGAAGAATCACCATTCCAGATTTGCTTTGCTCATTCTGTCAAACTATAGRGGAAAGGAATTATCATTTGTTCTTTGCTATTCATATGCCCTTAATATTTACAAATTGATGGTATACCTTTTGGTAAAGCATGTGTCGAAATAATATCTTGTTTTAAAATATTTTCTAATTTACTTCAAAATTCGTCTTTGCTTTTAGATATTAAAATTAAATTTTGTATTTTGTTGATTTGGTCCATTTGGTATGCCAGGAACCAACGAATTTTTCATAATTGATTTGTTAATACGCAAACATATGTTGATTTTGCACTTTCTTTTCTTACTTAATGYTGAGTCTTGTGTGCTATTCAATGGGCTTTTCTTGTGGTTAAGCAGTATGAGCTTGACTCTTTTGTGATTGAGCCTGATTCTTCGTTGCTAGTGTATCGTTTGCGACGTTCATATGATGATCTTTCTTCCCTTGGACCCTTAGTGCAAGAATTATGTAATAAGGTATTCATATCTAAATATCACGGATTTTTTTAACGTGACATACAAGGAATATCATTGTACGATTATTAGCTGCTTTAGAATATCATATGAATTCAGACTTAATATGGTGGAAACCTATTCTCCTAATGTACTGAAAACTGCCCAAGCAGATTTGCATGGAGCTGCTCTAATATAATTAACATATTTTTCGGGAAAAAAAAGGTTAGTTGAGTTTGATGATCTAAATTGACCTCAATTTTGTACTATTTCACTCTTGTCTTTTTCTTAGGTGCTTTAGGATCTAATGCCACTCTRTAATTGCCGTGCATGAAAACCTATTTGCTTTTTTCTTTTCTCCTCTCTTTTCACAAAAGAGAAAAATTATAACATATTATGTCCAACAAATCTTGATTAATCTATTCAAAAGCAAAGTTTGGGAATCGAAAACTTGCAATTTAAAATACATTTTCGAGAAAAGTCACTAGATATTGTTAAAAATGTATATATTTAATAAACAAAACAACTTTATCATCTTCTAACAATTCATATATTTTTTTTCTTCTTAATTATTGAGCAATATGCCACCGAGGCAGTGCTCAAGTAGCAAGGGTACAATCCAAAATAAAAAAAATCATGAATTCAATTTTCGTTAAAGTGTATGTTTTATTTCCCTCCTTCTAATGAGATAATATCCTCACCTCTCATAGGTGTATATTTTAATTTTAGTTTATCCTTTAATATTTGGAATTTATTTAGATTTTTCCTTAGAATATGTTTTAGTTTTAGTTTTAGTTTCAGTTTTAAAATATGTTTGATCCAAATTATCAAAATTCAACGAAGAATAAATTTTCACTAAATAAACCTAACAAYAAAATTACAAAATTAACCTTCTTAATCCAAATCATCTTATCCAAATTCTYGAAGAAAAAAAACTACTATCTTTATTTTTTCTTAAATAACAAAAATAGTATAATGCTCRTTGTTGAATGGAACGAACTTCTAMGGACCTTAATTTTCTYAAACCAAGTTTATTAATACTAGCTGTAAAATGCTTCTTCCTATTAATGGCAGGTAAGACTTTGGGAATCCGAAAACACTTGAAAATATGAAAGTGGGTGGACCGCACCGACTTCGCATAATTATTTTATAAATAAATTAATTTTATAATAGGAAAATTCACTCAGTCGCTTCCACGTGTCGAAATAGGATTTCTCYGACTTTGACGGGATAGTGTAGTTGGGAGTTGGATTTTCCTGTTCTTAAACTGTGACCGGATGACTTAAATAAATTAGATTGGGGGTTTAATAAATTATTCAATTATTTTGATTTTCAGGAAATCTTATTCTTCAACTTGCATGAGTTCCTACCAATGATTCTTTTTCTTGTTCTCTCTATTGATCATTTTCCCCTTTTTCTTTTGGGGGTCGAGGTTGTTCTTAATATTTTAAAAATAACTTTATTCGTTATAATGACTTAAATTTTAAATAGATGTAATAAAAAATTTAGACTACTCAAATATGTTATTGGCTAGTTCAAGGGAAATTTTATTAGTTTTTATTTTCGTTACATGGCTGCATCGATGGGTGGGAAGGGGATTAATTTGATATTAGATCTTCTGATAGATTATATCAATTATATTAATTATAATATAAACTTGAATATATCATTAAATGTATATAAACATCATTACTCTAATTTATAGCAAGTTTATTAGAAAATCTTGACCCACCTAATTATTTACAAAAAGATGTAGTTAGAATATTTTTCTTAAATTTAATTTACATATTTAAAATTGATCAGTTAAACACRTTAAGATGTATAATGTGAAAAAGTGTAACTTTTCCTTCCTTTTCAGGAAAGGATCGAGTACGAATTTTATTACCTTGTTCAAAAGGTGGAACTCTTACCTCAGGAGCCTCGTACGTCCTGTTCGTAGGATCGTGTAAAAAGATAAATTATGATAATTTAATTAATATATAGAGTCTAAACACTACCACACCCTTTATGAGTCCTCTTTATTTTGAAGAGTAACTATCATAATATCACTTGTAAAATTTGATTTAGTGTTTTTTATTTCAAACTTTATCCCTTAAAGCCAAACGGTATTTGTTACCTGAAGAGAGAGAGAGAGAGAGAGAGAGAGAGAGAGAGCGCGTGTTTTATCCTTCTTTAGGGCGTCACTCCGCGTCTTGAAACCATGGGCGGTTCCCCGATCTCGGACACGCAACAAAAAACTGGCCAACGCTTCTCTATTGGTCCTTTGGCGCTCAAATGTTGATACCCGAGTTGACCGCAACATTATAGTTCCGGTTCAAATTTCGGGGAAGGATTTGAAATGCTATTTCGATTCAAAATAATATAACTAATTTTTTTTCCTCATATTGATTATTCATCTCATACTTACTTCCAAATTTTAGAATATTATTCTAAAACATTGGAAAKATACAGGATAAAATTGTCATTTATCTAAAATTTTATAAGAATTAATAATTTTGCATAATTTTGTTCAAATAGATAGAATTTCACATATTAAGAAAGGATTAGTTTGTTCTTATAAATTTTTAAGCAAACGACAATACTAGTCTTTTTTTAATTTATTGCAATTTAAAGTGCTTTGACTAATGCGTTTCTCTAACACATTGGATATTTTGCCTTATTTAATAATCCAATTCAACATTTCAAACTAAACAAATCAAGTACTTATTAATTTAAGTTTATTTGATAATCTATTTYAAATATTTTTAATAGATTAAGTGCTTTTTATTCCTTTTTATAGATTTTAAATGATAATATTACAATTTAATAGATTTAAGACATTTCAAGTTAGATTATCAAATTTAATATTTATATTTAAAAATTTAATATTACTCTTCAAACTTCAAATGTTTAATTTTATTAAACGAGGCATAAGAAGACTAATCAATGTGGAGTATAATAAGAAAAAGACATTTAATATATTTTTTATTTTCTAAATGATAAACAATTTGAAAACAAAATGTATAAATAAATAATTATTTTAAAATGAACGAAATATTTATTTTCTTTCATTAAAAAATCTAGTCTTATTTTTACCTTCAAAGTCATTTATTCATGAAAAAATTTTCAATTCATTTGGATTCGTTTCGTTTAATTTGATCGACTTGAATAATGTTCTAATTTATTTAAGAGATTACGTATACGCACACTGCTCTTCACAAATATAAATGTACAGAAGCAAACCCAATGAATCGAATGGCCCATACGTTAATTTGGATTGTGCCCATTAAAGTTGCCAGCCCATCTAACAAGACTATGTCCAGAATTTGACTTCAGCCCACGCAACAATATTATCAATCATCACCTCATTGATCAGTAGAAAAAAGCATTTCTGAAAAAGCTATATGGAGGTACGTTTTCAAAATGGCTTGCAGGTTTTGATAATGTTAAAAAAAATTAAAAAAAATTTACTTATCATTTTTTTTCAAAAATACTTATCTTTAGCTGTTAAAAAATTATATAAACTTAAAAAACAAATCCTATATTTAATCATAAAAAACCTTAACTATGCCAAAGTTGCTTTTTGTGAATTGTCATTCACGACAAAAATTTTTCCTTTACTCAAAAAAAAGAAAAGAAAAGAAAAGATCTTTTTCCCTTTTTCTTTTTTGCACCAATTGCTTGCAAATGCTAGCTGCACCATGAAGCACTTTTTGAATTAATACGATTAAGTATTGCATAAATTATTTATAATAAAATTCATATTTAAATTTAGTTATCCCTATAARAATTTGAATTTGTTGTGATTCGAATTCAATTTTTTCATACAGAACTCTGCCATGACCATACTCTAAAACCCTAACAAAAATGATCTCACTTGCATTATAGATTTTAAATAATGCAACTTAATTAAATTTTAAATTATTAGCACTACAACGCATTTAGTATATGTAATCTTTGCGTAGGTCAAACTCTATTATCCATAATGAGATATGATTTAATTCTATAAAAATAATTAATTTTTTTTGGAGAATGTTGTAATGAAGATTGTGGTTGTAAAATTAAATGGTCCTAAACTAGTTAATTTTTAATTGAGAAAATTTAATATTTTATTCAATTAAGTTTTATATTATTGGTATGGAATTTATATTAAAAAATAGCAACTTATGCTGAAAAGATGGTGTTAAAAAGGGGAGTAATACTCACATATTATCTTTAAAGGTTTATGTATTTATTGGATCATTGTAAATGAAAGAAAAAAATGAAAATAATACTTCGATTTCTTTTTAAGTATATGTCTTCGAACCATTTATAAAGATAAATAAAAATGAGAGAAAATTTTTTTTTAAGTATATATTTTTAAAATTCTTTTAAGAAAAGCGGTTAAAGTTATATTAGTGTGGACAAGATTAAATATACCTAATTCTTATTATTATAAAGGATGAAAATGATTGAAGTCAATCCATGATATTTATCAAAACAAACTCCTACTAACTTGATTTGCTGCACCGACCCAAAAAGAGAGAAAACGGATAAGGAAAAAAGAAACAAGAAAAAAGCGAAAAGAAAAAGAAACGAAAAGGAAAACTGCTGAGGTGCTGTTCCATTACAGTGTATATGTATGTATATGTGTATCTATATGTGTGTACTATCACCTATCGACTTCTCTCTTCACGTCATTGAAGCTTCACCGAGATTCCAAGTCTTAGATCTTGAATTCTCAAAACCCTAGGAGGAAACTGAGATCAAATTCGATGGTCTTACCGACACGATCAGGTAAAGTTTCAATTCATTTATTTGAGGTTAATCTTTCTCTGTTTTGGTTCTCATTGCTTTGTTGATTGCTTTATTCATTCGAACTGAACCATTGACCTTCCGAGAGACTTTTGAGTTGATTAAAATTCCATTAGTTGTCATTCTCAATGCAATTGATCATATGTTTTTGGACATACAGTCTTGGTTTCAATTCACTTATCAGCTTCTGATTGGTCATTTTCTTCTTCGATGAGTTTGGATTGATTTTGCGCCATGCCGTGTAAATTTCCTGGAGTCTAATGCGGAAATTTATTAGCTGAAGTATGTGTATGTTACTATGCGGTTCCATTTGAATATTGGCTCGACTTTAAGTTCTGTTATTTTATTTCAAGTTCATGGGCTATATGAGTAAGTGATCGATGCATGAAGCTCACCGAATTTACTTATATATTTCTTTGTTTTTCTTATTTTCGTGTGAATAGGAAGATTTCTGCTATAACGCTTCTGATGTCATAGATGGCGAGCCGCAATGTTAATTGTTGGCTCTTGAAGTGTTGAATTTCTAATTACCGTGGGTCTGGAAACATGAATATTGTTAAGGGTGTTGCTGAACTTATTCGAAGGACCTCGAGTGGTCAGAGTGGAGAATTTGGTTCAGGGTTGCCACCAGAGAGGTTTACTCCTCCATCCCCGACAATCCGCTTCAGGTACTGCATGGTTGCTGATTACTGTCGTTTCCCCTTCATAGTTTGTGAAACTTATACAGTGTCAGTTTTGGTTTACTTGTACTGAAAATGAAACATGATTAAGATGCAATTATGGTAATGGAAGATTAGAATTGAATAAAGATAAGAAGATGTTTAACAGATGTAGTTGAGTTGTGTGAAGTGGGAGTAGTTGATATTCATTGACATATTAAAAAGCTGCTCTTATACTTGCCCATAGAAGTTGATCTTTTGTTTCTTATTTTCCTAGGCATTTTTGACTTCATGGATGAGTAAACTGGACTGGATGCAGTTCTATTTGGCAGGCATTTATTGACCATCAATGACTTGTGTGGAATAGGATGTACTTGCCTACTAGGGGGAAAACTCTTTTCATGGGTTCAATGTAGTCAGTAGTCTAGAAATGAACTCAGGGGAAATAACTTATGGATTGGCTCCTAGGATTCACTATGGTTCTAARTATGAATGTCACTACTTCAGTCATCCTTTGAATTATAATTGAAGAAAACTTTGGTCACTGAGAAAAGTGCAAAGCTAGGAGACCCAATCATCTCTTAGCTCATTTTTGTCATGCACGATGAGAGAGGTGGTTAATGATCCTTACAGCAATAGTTGCTGCAGAAGCTATCCTTGGATTCACATTCATTTGCTGTTGTGTTTGGTTGGCATAATGTCATCTTATAATTAGGCGACCATTCACTCCAGTCTAGGATTTTGTTATTGTACATCCTTATGAGAAAGTTCTGAAGCAGCCTAATCATGAAGAAAACCCTCATTATAGTACCATGATCCTATCGAGCAGCCATTTCTGGTAATCCTATTTCAGCAGGGCTTTGCCAAATGAATACCATCTTTTTCCTTCACCTCAAGAAATATTCTGAGCTCCATTATTATGATGAAATTACTATTAATTTTCTTTTTTCACATTTTGACTTGTGTTTCTATGCCGTTTTCTATTTGTAAGATAAACGAATATATTTGTGAACCATTCTTTTTTTTTTTTTTTTTTTTGGGGTTACAAAAAACGGAGAGTCTCTTCAAGTAGGTAAACATGATTGTTACGAAGAGCTTTTTCTAAATCACTTTGCAAGTTTGTTCGTGTAGTGAAACCATATTCAAGCACCAAAGGCAGGAAGAAAAAGTATTCTTCTGCAGGATCAAGTCCACGGGAAGAGTAACTTTAAGTGTGTTACTTTTCAGGTTATATCTAAGCCACCCAAGAAATTGCAAACCTGGCACCTTGCTTAATTCTGCGAAAGCCACTGAACTTATTTTGGATAAAAGTTGACATAGTATTTTGAACCACTTCTCATCTAGAATGTTGAACAAATTACCCCACAATTTCTAGCTATCTAACGGTAAGGGAAACAGAGGATATTAGTTTCAATAGGACTTACATAAAGGATATACATATTAGTAAAAGCGTTAACAAATTACCAATCTCATATGTCATGTGAACCCAGCGTCTTGTGAAAGCCTTGATAAATAAGGAATAGGTATAACTGAGAACGGATGGGACCTTTTCTAACTGAAGTTGTTTGTGCTAGTTTGAGCTTAGTATTTTAGTTTTTGGTGGATGGAGGGGGGAAATTTGTCCAACTTATAAGAGCTGATGCACATAAAGGGGCATAAGTTATCAGCTACCTTCCATATCATTGTTAAAGAATGAATATGTGCAAAATCTGGGGGAAGCGATTTGAAAAAACAGCAGCACTTGGGACATTTTTTCTTTTTCTTTTGTCCCCTTATTGTGTTCTGCAGCTAGGAATGCTATCCTTACAATAGAAATCCTATGAAAATGTAATAGAGCCATATGAGTTGGTTCTTTAGGCAAAAAAACAATATGAGGTATTAGCTCCCTTTAGCACTAATGTGGATCTTTTGGAGGGAGTAGAAAACCCTCTGATGATGTTCATAATTTGATTTCAGAAAATTAAGATCACTTTGTTGTTTTATGTGCTTATCTAAGGTGATGAATCCGTGCCTACATATATGGAATGGGATCTTTTCTTCCTCGGAGAGCATTAAACAGTATTATGTACTATTTCATTGCACCCACAAGAAGATTTGTCTTTCAAAATGGAGAAAAGGGGCTTGAGGCATCGAAGTGTCCTACTTTAGGCATTTACATCGAGCTATCTCTTGGTTGCAAAGCCTACTCTTTTTTCTCCTTTAATTTTTGTGTGCTTAGGGCTTGAACACAACTTACTTACTAGCCTTTCAGTAGAACTATTCTTTTGCTTTCTTTACTGGCTATATGCGCAACAAGTTGCTCACCTAAAGTATTCCTTTTTCAGTGAGGTTGGTGATGAGGCAATTCTATATACCCTCTGGGAAAGATTCGGGAATGCCTTTGATAAGGTACATCTATTGAGTTTGATTCCCTTGTCGTCTGATGGTTACACAAGTGCAAAAATGTAAAAGCACATTTTATTAGATCTGTTGGGTTTGTCCGCAAATCTTTTCCTTCTTTAAGATGGGGAGCCGTGTTGTTTCATCTAACATTCATGTGATTTCTTTGGCTTTCCCTGTTGCCTCCCACTACTCAGTTGAACAATCTTAAGCACTTTGTTAAATTCCTTCCAAGCACATGAGCTATTTATTTTGTTTTTGGTTTGTGTTCCGAATCGTGCATTCCTTGCTAAAATAAGAACATGACACATTTATCTGCTAGGAAAGTAATTTAGATTTTAATCCTCAGGAAAAAATTAGCTTAATCTCCTATTATTGCATAATACTCATCCCTGTTGCTGTTTCTCGTATTGATATCAGAAGGTGATTTCACGGAACCAGTGCTAAAATTTTGGACGTTCTGTTGTTTATGAAATTTTTTTGAAAACTTTTTGAGTCTCAGAGGTCTTAATTACATTAAAATTGCATAGCTATTTATGTTGACTGGCGAATTCTTTGCAGTATTTGGTAGTTTGTAGAAACCTTCCTGTTGTAGATATTGGCCTTTCAGGCTTGCTTTCCTACTATATTCATACATTTCACTAGGTTAGTTACTGACATAATTAAAAGAATTATTCCAAGTTCAAGTTTGATTATGCACATGATTAAGTTCAGAACAATTTCTTGGGTAAAGGATATGTGATATTTTCCTGCATTGTAGATTGCATCTGAATCCTTTCTCATTGTGATCTTTTCCCCCTCCTTTCATTTTAGCTCCCCAATTGTGAGAACAGAGTGCTTGGAGGGAGTACTTGGCATCAGTTGCCATTTTGTCTWGCTTGAATCTTGTCAGAAATCTTATCAACTATCTTTACCTTTGTCAGGGGGAAAAGAGGAAGTTGTTTAATATTTTTCTGAAGCAATTCTTAGTTGTGTATCGGAACTGGGAACCAGTTAATCTGGGACAATCTCCTGAGGATGCTTTAAAATCCTTAGCCATGGATAATTCACAACAGCTTGGTAAGGTGGTGGTTGGCTGTTCTGCTGGTCATCCTGCTGAGATTATACAAGTCTTAATTGAAGAAGTGGAACGAATAACATCAATGCTTATGGAATGTAAGTTGATTCTATGTCTGACTATGCTTAGATTGTAAATATTTCTACTACGCGATCTTCTGATAGTAATCTAATGAAATACCCTTTTTTTTCTTTTCGGAAGTTAACACTTGACAAAAGTGGAATAAATAAATTTCTGTTTCTCGGCTCGACGGCAAATGCTTATTTCTTGTCAAACCTCACTTTATTAGACAAAAAATGGAACCTGTAAGATTCTGTTTCTGGGCTTAGTGGCAATATTGTACTCAGTTCGAATTGGAATCTCTTAACATAGTCCTATTAATGAGCTTGATTTAGTCAGTTCTTGAAGTTCTATAATATGTAGGCTTCTCTGTCCGTGATTTGTGCCTGTAGCTGCTTTCTTGATCCTTTCAAGTATTTTATGGAGCCGTAATTTTATTTTGCACCACTTTTTCCTGATAACAAATTCAATTAACTTGCAGTGATTCTATCAACTATGGAACAGTCAGCAACTTCAACAAGCACCATTACATATGAAGGGTTGCCTGTCTTGGATGCTTTGGCTGTTATTGTTAGGTCAATGCATAACTGCAGAGTCTTTGGTTTTTACGGTGGTGTTCAGAAGCTAACCGCACTAATGAAAGGTGCAAGCATACTTTTCTGGATATGAAACTTTTATTGACCTTCTTTGTTTCTTACTAAATGCTGTTTCTCCTTTGGGCCTTCCAATTACGTTTCCTTTTCTCTAGAAACCTGAAATGTTCGCTTGCTGACACATAACAAGTAATTGTCCTTTACATGACCTTTCTTCATAGTCATTTATTACCGATGTCTTGGGTCGTTTCAGAAATTTTTACTGCAAAATGTGAAATTGGAAAATCATCATAGTTCTGGATATCGACACATTGTGTTTTCTTTTGCTGCTTTCTGTTTGTAACTGTTTCTGCTTAAATAGCACGGTATCATTTCCCTGCTTTTGATTTTGGTAGTCTCGAACGGTGTCTTCGAACACGGCCTTTTTGCAAGTGGTGTGGAGTATTGCTCCTAGAAGTTGTATAATAAGAAGGGGGCACCACAAATATAAGGGTGTTCCGTGGTTTCATATATACATGTAATGAGTATTCGTCCTTTTCTGTCTGTTATAGTTGCTGTTTTACCATCAAAGTTGGTGACAGATAGCACGTTGTATGTTAGTGCTTTGGTAAAATTTTCACAGTATGGAATGTGTAGTATGTCCCCAAACCACTCAGAATCTTGCAATTAACCTTGCAATTTATTTTCATTTCAGCCGCTGTGGTGCAACTCAAGACCATTAGTAGTTCTCTTTCAGCAGATGAGAGTTTGCCCAAATTTCTCTTCGACAAGTCTGGGATTTTACAGAAGATACTTGTATATGTGGTGTTGATATTGTGTAGCTTTATTGACTTGCATTCTGGTTTATATGAGAAAACTTCGTCTGATAACAGCAGCTGGGATATCTTTGTGCCAAGGAGAAGTGGATCATCAAATGAGCCATCCACCCGAGTACAAGCTCCTTCTGAAAAAATGCTACTTTGGCATCAGAAGGCCATCGTATCAGTGATGGAAGCTGGTGGCCTCAATTGGTTAGTAGGTAAGGTAGGCAATGCCAGGTTTTGATAGTGTCTTATTACTTATCAATACAGCTATTACTGGCCAATATGAATGTTCATAATGCATGTTACTATTTAGGAAATTAATGCATGCACCTTTTAAGAATATAATCTATTATTGTTTTCTGGTGTTTTAGCACCTCATTTTTTTTCCAATTATGTGAATTTGGTTTTGTTACCCATCAGCTCTAAGTTAAGCTAAAAAACTTACTCCACTTGGTACCTGGTTTCTGAGCATAGAATGTGGAAACAAATTATTTCTGGTGAATTTCAAATGAAACAGAGTTATTTGAATCTCTATGCTTTTGTTTTGCTTAATCTAGTTATGAACTTCTCTCTCTCATGCTCTCTCTCTCTCTGCTGCTACTAGAGAAAACATCATAATGAGTATTTTTCTATTGCACTAAAAATGGAACAAAATCATCTGAGTCCCTATGCTTTTTCTTTTACTTAATATAGTTATTAACTTCTCTCGCTCTGTGTGTGTGTGTGTGTGTATTTGCTTCTGTGTGGCGCTGCGATTAGAGACAAAATATCATTTTGAATGCAAAATTCAAAGGTGAAGAGCTGTTTGCCAGCTCTGTGGAGTAATGAATAGCTTTGATAAGTTGCAGTCCAAACTCAAGATATCAAATATTCACGTACTGCAAGATTATGCATCCATTGCTCAGTGGATATGAATAAGCATGAATTGAAATAAAGCCCTTTAGTTGGTAAAGAAATGTTAAAGCATCATTAGTAGGTAAAATAGTTGAGGCAGGAGAAAATTTTATTGATTTGTTCTAGCACCCAAATCTCGACTTGTCAAAGAAGACATCTCTTAAATGATAACATTTGTCCCGTCCATCTCTTTGGATATGGATGTTGATTTTTTGGAGTTTGGGATAGTGAAGCTGCTTCATGCTGTTGTAGATGGAGGTTGATTTTTATTTTTATTTTGTATTTTTATTTCTCACTGGGAGTTTCTGTTTTCATCTCTGGATCTATTCTTCGATGTTGTGTTCTTCTTGAATTAGTCTCTATGAGACGTAAGATGCGAATAAATATATGAGTGAATTTTGATGTGTTGTAAATAACCCTTTATAAGCTCAGTTTGCTTGTGGCAATACATTTACATTATATTTGTTCTCTGAAAATTGTTATGCAGAGCTCTTGCGTGTTTTGAGGAGGTTGAGCATGAAGGAACAGTGGACTGACCTCTCACTACAGTATTTGACTCTTAGAACTCTTCAATTGTCATTAACTGATAATCCTCGTGGTCAAAATCATTTTCGAAGTATTGGAGGACTTGAAGTTCTGTTGGATGGATTGGGAATTCCACCAAATAATGCTTTGAGACTAGAGGATCACTCGTTCGGTGAAATGGTGAGGTAATACATATGAAGTGTTGACTTATCAAGAAGTGATATTTGGACTGATTGACTACTGCATCTACATCCCTTGCTCAGTTTCCGTCTGTCTTTGCACTCTCAAGTCTCAAGTCGGATTGTGCTTTAGTAGTATCAAGTGTAGAATTTGCTATAAGTGGAAAATTTTTTACTTTTGTGGACCAGGCTTTCCACGAAAGTGTGACATGGTTATGCCCCTAATTCTTCATCAGATTCTTGGGCAATCTGAAGAATAAACTGATATGAAGCTGTGTTTATTCCCCCCCCCCCCCCCCCAAAAAAAAAAAAAAAAAAAAAAAAAAAAAAGTATGATATTGTTCCTTCAGGCCTAATTTTGGCGTAGCGACTCGAAAACTGAAGAGGATGTTGACATCGTTTGATATGCATGTCTACTTGTGTCTTCTATAAACCAAAACACTCCAAATAAAATAAATGAAGGCATTAGCTCGAAGCTTGGAATTTTAAGATTTACTAGTATCTTTAGCGGGGGGGTGGTGGGCGGGTTATTGTTGGATACCATTATGATGTTTGTATGCTAGGTAGATGTGATAAACATGCTGTCCTTTGGTGTCCATGCAGCAAACACTTCTGTTTAATCTTGGCATTTGATACTGGAGTATCCATTTTTGATTGCAGAATTGAAAATCCATTGCTTGCTATTTCCCGGCTCCATGTGCTTTCCTTGGAGGTACTGAAGGAGGCTGTGTATCCTTTTTAACTGAAAATCCATTACTACTGTCATAAAGTGTATAAGAAATTATGATAATGAAGGCAGACTGCCAGGATACCTCAGCTTGATGTAAGCAAGATGGTTCTGATTATGCACAAAATTTGGACATTAAATTACATCATCTATTCATAAATCTACAGTTGTCTAATYATATGGCTAATGACTATGGTACTAGTTGTTATAACTAACACTGTTCTTGTTTGGAGGTTATTTGCAATCTTTGGAAAAATTAATGATTCCTTAACGAGTTCATAGTTTCGGGAATTTGAACAATTTGCAGTTTCTCTCTGAGAATGGAAGAGTTCATAAATTTGCAAATAGCTTTTGTTCGCTTGCTTTCATGCTTCAAGAGTACAACAAGCAGTGCAATAAGGAATCCTCGGTGGAGGTTGATCTGAAAGTGCTTGTTTCTTGCAAGAAAAGTATGGATTTTATAGTTGCTGATGAGACACAGTCTTCTGCTTCAAGTAGTGCCTATGCATTTGATTCACAAAATTGGAATGGCTATGTAGCCGATTTGAGTGCAGTCCTCTGCTCTTTTCTTCTTGATTCAGAAGATACCAAATTACCAAATGCCCAAACATCCACCAGAAGAAGCAACATGCTTGTCTCTTCTGCTTACATGGAGCTCTCAGTCAAGTGGTTCTTAAGGGTGCTTCTTACAGTTTTTCCATGCATTAAGGCATGCTCAAATCATAATGAGTTGCCAAGCTACTTAAGGTGTGTCGACAAGCATCGAATATTTTCTGCTCTTTACACTCTGGATGAAGTCCCTCTCTTCCCCTAAAGAAAGAAAGGGAGGTGGAGAGTAAAGGAGAAAACGAAGACATAATGATTGTGCAGTTTAAGAAACCATATTGTTTTGTCTCAAAACAAAACTGTATTGTTTATTTTGGAAAATCACCATCTTTTTCCCCTTCAAATTATTTATTTATTTATATTCAATTTTCTTCTTCAATTCAATTTAAAATCTCCTCACTTTGTTATGCCACATCTATAGGGTGTTTGTCCATATGTTGCAGCATTGTGTTCTTTTCACATTCCGGAAGGTCCTTGATTTATTGCCTGCACTGTTGGATGTGTTCCGGGCTGAGGGAGTGTGGGACTTTATTTTCTCGGAGAATCTATTTTATTTTGGCCCAACATCAGCAGCACTCTTTGGAGCAAACTTCTCAAGTTCTGGGATTTTGTTCTTCAGAAGTGAACAGTTTTCTGGATTGACATGCACCAATGATGGAGGGGAGAATATTGAAATTGACGTTCTTCAAGTAGAAGCAATTTCACTTGTGGAATTTGCAGCAACTCTAAGTGGAAGTTCACATAACTTGGTTGGAACTTCTTTTTTCTCCTGTGGTTTTCCTGTCTTAAATATCCTGATCTGCTATTGAACTTTAAGAAATTTGTTCATGTTTTCCTGCTTCTTATTGCTAGTTACATTTCCTTGAGTTTTACATAGGACAGTGGTGTTTTAGTACAGAGTTCAGTGCTTTTTGAAGCCAATTACTAGATAACATATGTATTTGAAACCTTCCAATCTCCAGGCAAAGCGGCTCTTTGTAGGACGAGTATGCTTAAGACAAAATACYCGTCATAACCCATTTCTAACTGCAGGAAGTTAGCAGTGAGAATTCACATGCTCTCCTGAGGATTTACCATTTTCCATTGGGTGGGTTTCTGAAACCAAAGTACAAGGCTATTTAGGCTTATATTTTTGAGCTAAAACTGTTAACCAAGCAAAGTGCGGCAACCTTCTCTTGGTTCTAGTTCTATTCCCACTTACCCTCTTTTAGCTTTGAGATGACTTCCTAAGCTTGAAATAGACTCTATTACTGCTCAGGAACATGCATAAACCTTACAAACCAACAAAACCTTTTGTAAACGCTCTCAAGCTCTGCTTTTTGTAATCACTCTTTTGTGTAAACATCATGGAGCTTCTGATCTCTATTTAAATAGGTTCCTGCTTGGCATTTTCATTTTTTCATTCTTGTTATCACTTGTATCATTTCACTCTTTTAGAGTTCAAGGATGTGTATTTCTCCTATTCAGAATCCCTTAATGTTCTTGGCCATGGCGGAGCCACCTTAGAGCAGCCTCCCCCACCCCCACCCAAAAAAAAAAAAAAAAAAAAAAAAATTGTTAAAACGTTTTTTTATCCTGTTAAAAATATAAAATTTGATCTCTCAAAATAAAAACATATAGTTTGGCTCCCCAAGAGTAAAGTCCTGACTACGCTACTGGTTCTTGGTATAACCAATCTCACACAAATGGCCCTTTTGCTTCACTATCTGTACTTGTGGTGATTGTGACAATAAAGTAATTACCAACTAATATAGTAATATCCAGAGGCGAACTGCCAGGTGCCACCACAACCAGTTTGTTTGATTCAAGGTTCTGGGCACTTTTTATACATTGAAATTAAGGGTCAATTGGATGAACTTTAGGTTGAAGAAAATATTTTTAGTTGTAGAAAGATTTTTTGGTTCAAGAAGGTGGGGAAATGAAATATTCTTTTTTAGGTTTTCTGTGGAGTTTATTTTCATTTAATTTAATAGTGTTTACATTATGGCAGGCTGAATGTTCAGTTTTACTTGATGCCCTGGAACAATCGGTTTTTAATCCCGAAATTGCTCGTGTTCTTGCAAAGAGCCTCCTTCGTGTGCTGCAGCTTTCACCTGAGAAATCTTTTTCTTCTTTTAAGACACTTGATGCAATACCTCGGGTGCTTAAAGTTGCTTCCATTCTGGCTCAAGAGTCAAGAAGGTCCGGGAGTGCAAGTCCTTGCACAGAAACTGCTCCTGGAGAGATGTCTAACTCACTTTTTACTGTTCGGAGTTTACAGAAAAGTGTGGAGATATCCATGGAACTTTTTTCTCAATACTTGTCTATCACTGACGATGCAAAAAGTTATATTTTGCGCAGTTCTGCTTGCATTGATTGCTTATTTGATTTATTCTGGGAGGAAGGTCTTAGAAACCGTGTGCTGAATTATATTCTTGAACTCATGAAGGTACTTTCTTGCTCCATATTTTCATTGCTTCATATTGTTGATGTTTGCTCAAATAGCATCAAGCAGCAGATGAAGTCTTACATCTCCTATCTATATATATTTTGTCAGATTACTCCTCCTTCGGAAGAGGACCAGAGAGCTAAACTATATCTATGTTCCAAGTATCTAGAGACATTTACTCATGTAAAGGAACGAGAGAAGAACTTTGCTGAATTATCAGTTGATTTATTGGTTGGAATGAGAAATATGCTCTCAATGGATCAAGTGGTATGTAACCATACATGCGAAGTCTGAATTTTCAGTCTTGCGTTATACTTGTACTTGTCATCTTCTTTGTGTATGCCAGTGCAACTACATGAGTTTTAGTTGTAAAAAATGCATAAATGTAAAGCAAGAAGTTTTCATGATCTATTATTACTTAAAATTTTATGCGAGTGGCATTGTTATTTCTTTTAGCAATCTTCAGTTAAGATTTTATTACCCATTGATAGGTCTTCTGTCCTCACTTCCATCTGTTTTTCACTGCCTGCATTTTTGTCAACCAGCCACCACCCCTGTTCTTCCTAGTACGTCCGAAACAGCCACAGCACTCTAGGTTGCAAATCATCTAAAGGAATTGCCAATAGTCTACTAATTCATCTCAGTCCTCTATTCAATTGTTAATGTTAAATGTATAAATTAACTCCTGTCTAAGCCATGGTAATTTAACTTGGTATCAGATCTGGGGCCATAGCCTTTACTCCATCAACATAGTCTCAGGGTCTTCGTAGGTTTTATCATTGCTTTTACGGTAGGCTGCTTCCTTGTTGGACCTTTTAAGCCTGTGCTTGCAGCTGATTCAATTTGTTAATTACAAGTTACATGTGAACTGAGGTGTCAAGGGACAAAGTCCCAAATTGATTACCCAATGTTCCATAAATTAATAATATAAGAATATTGGGCCTTACTAGTTATAGCCAATTTTAGTTGAATGCCGATGTTCTAGACATGGTATTAGAGTGGGAGATCCGTTCTTAAATCCTGTTGCCACCCATTTATGTATAAAAATGTGATGTATGCAGATGTTGGGTCTATTAGTAAAAAAGTTTGGCCCAGAAGTTAGGGGCTGTTTAATGGATATACAATCCTCTCTAATGCTTAAGCTTCTGGAGTAAGTTACGCATGGATCCGGGGGTTAAGGGGAGGCTTATGAGGGATTTTTAAGGAGTGTGGGATGGGATGCAAGAATATTAGCTGGGGAAGATGTTGAAGGGACTAGCGAATGAAGTCATGGAAACTATTGCAGTCAATACAACTCATTGTTAATCAGATAATTAGCATGCAGTAAAATACCTTATAACTTGACATGAAATTTGTAATTTTATTATTAATTTTTTGGTTCATTATCTTCTCTTCTTTCTTGTGAAGCATTTCATGTATGCTGGTAACTTAATACACCTCAATCTTGATCTTGTTTCAACAAATGACTTACTGATGGTTCTGTATATCCAGCAATATCAGGCTCTGTTCCGTAATGGTGAATGCTTTTTGCACATTGTTTCATTGTTGAATGGTAACATCAATGCTGTCAATGGCGAGAAGTTGGTCCTCAATGTTCTTCAAACTCTTACCTGCCTACTCTCTGGGAATGATGCTTCAAAGGTACCTCCATCTTCTATCCCTGCTCCAGTGCTTTCAGAAATTAAGAGATTGCTCGTAATTCTTTTCTCTTTCATTTTTTTCTGTTTCTTGTAATTGATTACTCCTCTCAATTTTATCCGCAAAACATGTTCAAAACTTTGCATAAGTAGGATGGATTGTAATTTATCTTTTTCTCATATTCACTGTCATCCTTTTTATATTTTCACTCTGTATTTGTGGGCTTGAGYAGAGAGCTCCTATCTTTGTGTTCTGGATATACAGAGGGATCTTTTTGTCGTTTTGATAGTCAATATCTAGATTTGGAGTTACATTGTTCTGTAACTCATTTTCTGCTGACAAGTTGGAGGAGTTTGTGACTGTCATTGAAGAGGCAGCATCAACTGGTGTAGTCAGCTGAAACTGAAGGAAGTTCTTAGCTTATAGCATTTCAATTGGGCTGATGCTAGCTTTTCTTTCCGAAGGTCAAGTAGCATGGTTAAAAATAGAGATTGGGTAAGAGATAGAGTCATGCTTGGGCAGTTCCTATGCTTTCTTTAGCCCCCCCCCAAAAAAAAAAAAAAAAAAAAAAATAGAAAAACACTTTGTTAACAAGAAGGCTGAGAATATTGGTCATGGCTGTCAGAATTCTGGGTAGAAGCTGCACTGGGATGGAAGGAGATATGGGGAAGCAAAAGTAGAAAGAAAGTTCTGTTTTCCCTTTCTTTGTCTTGGTTGGGGAGGGGAGAGTGCGCCCTGGCAGTCATCTAAAGATCTATAGCACTATAAGTTCTTTGGTACTGCCAATAGTGGGAGGTTTATTCTAATATTTTGATAGTAGTCCTAATCGGCATGAGTTGACATCAACCATTCTGTAGGTGCACCTGCAGTCTTCTTGTATTGACCCTTACTGGTTAGATCCTTGAAGAGAAGATGCTACTCTGGTCTAGCCTAATGTGGTTCTATTTTGTATAACTCTGTTGGTGATTCCTATCTCTCGTGATAGGAAAGAATGAGGAAGTGTGTTAGTGGTTTCATYTATGTCATTCAATGAGGTCAATGATAAAATTTACAGATCAGATCATGGGGTCGAGCCTTGGGTAGGACTTGAAATGAGGTTCTCTATTCATCCCTATTTGCTCCATCCTTCCCTATCAATTAGATTGAATGTTATCAAGGTCGGTACATGGATCAGGGCTTGGTTAGGCTATGGTTTCTGGAGCCTTGGCTGTGGATTTGATAAGCCCTATCAGTTGATTGTGTTGGTGCTGATAATTATTGTTCTTCATTTGTTTCAATGTGATCCAATCAGTTGTTGGCACTCATTAAGTGACCTTTTCTCTCTTGTTTTCTTTTTTCTTCTTCTTCATCTTTTGGTGTGATATTATTCATTAATCAACCTTGTTCAGGGTATATTCCATAAATGAGGCATGATGATTTGTCTGTGCATGCATCGATTTATGTGTATCATATTCTGTATGATTTCTTAATGTTATTAAATGTTCCTTCCAAAATTTTGTAAGGTTGCATTTAGAGCTCTTGTGGGCAAGGGATATCGGACTTTGTGGAGCTTATTCCTAGACTTTTGCCAATGGTGGCCAAGTGAAGCAGTTCTGAATGGTCTGCTAGATATGCTGGTTGATGGAAAGTTTGATCTTAAAGCAAGCCCAGTAATAAAGGTAGGTTGCTGAAAGCATTGATTAGATAGTTACGTATTTAGGTATATAGCATATTTATTCCTTTCATATTTCTGAAATTTTTTCGTGATATGGCTACTCACATGATTGATGTTCATTCTGTTTGCAGAATGAAGATGTGATCTTACTTTATCTGAGTGTTCTTCAAAAGGTTGGTACCCATATCCTTAATGTTTCCATTTTTTGCTGACATTATCTGGTAATTTTCATGTGAGAGTGTCAGCGTCTATTTCTTTTCGTTTTATATAATGTGAGCTATCACATTGTGATTTGATAACTGGGCAGAGCAGTGAATCCTGGCGACATAATGGGCTAAATATCTTTCTCCAGCTGCTTAAAGATTCCATATCCAATCGAGATTCATGTGTCAGGGCAGGGATGCTTAACTTTCTTCTGGATTGGTTCTCGCAAGAAGATGATATTAGTGCCATCTTGAAAATTGCACAATTAATTCAGGTCACTGGTGGACATAGCATATCTGGAAAGGATATCCGCAAAATATTTGCTCTGCTTCGAAGTGAGAAAGTTGGGACTCAGCAGCAGTACAGTTCATTATTGTTAAATAGCATGTTATCAATGCTAAAAGAGAAAGGACCGGTGGCGTTTTTTGATTGCAATGGAATTGATTCAGTAAGTATACTGGGGAATTTTACTTTGACCACACAAGTTGCATAATGCTGAATGTTTCAATGTGTTCTTTCTTTTGTCTAGATTAGAATACTGGCGTGTAAATTGCGCATTCTTGTCAGTGATCAAATATAGAACAATTGAAAATGTTTTAAAATTTGAGGAGGATATTATCGATCAGATTCAATTTAAATTTTACTAAGTATGCTTTAGATTTTTGTATTTATGTGGCATTCGGAATATGATACTAAATAAATAATGATATTGCTTATCTTGAAAATGTGAGTACAGTCTTCTGACATCTTCTCCCCTATATGAGGTTTTTTTATATGTTGATTTTGCTGAAGTCTGTGTCTAGTTTTTCTTTTATTGATTTGGAATTGAACTAAAATTTTCTTGTTTATCATCTTTGAATGTGCTGTTTTGGTTTTAACTTAACTAAAACTAGTCTGTCAAGTATGATTCCCAAATATTAATCTCTTTTTTCTTTTAGTTTGATAGTATTCTATGAATCGTTATTGTCTGCTGTTAAAAACATTATATCTTTTATTAAGCTTTTCACATCATTACCTACCTAAGTGATGTCTAACGATTCCATTTTTGTTTTGTTCCAAGGATGTGGAAGTAAATAACCATAATTCTTTTCTTTTTCTTTGGAATTTAAAGAGGCTCTATGGTCTGACTGAAAGAATGAATATTCCAAAGGAATTCTCTTGACCAGTTTGTAATTTAATGTGATAATTGACATAATAGAATTAAATCTTAGGAGTACCTTGAATATTCACTTTTTCTTTTAGTTGATTGTCATAAATTAAGATTCTTCCAATTTTTCTATATCCGATAAATATATCTAAAGTTGTTAGAATGGTTAACATAGTATCTCCTAGTTTATTAAGAATTTTATAGAAAGATATTAGCAAGAGTTTTTTAACAAATTGGAGTATGAATTAATTAGTCCCTTACAAATTTTGGACATGTTTTAAAATGAAACAAAATTGCGACAAAGAGTTAAGTGCATCCAAGGACCAAAAGTCACTGAACCAATTAGAAAGAGTAGCATTGAGTTATAAATGCTAAAATTAGGGGTAAGGTAGATGACAATAATATGAATAAGAAACAGTTGAAAGTGATTCTACTGCTCTTGGTTTGACAGAAGACCTGTCTAGATAGATTGGAACAGAGTAAAATTACTCTTGTAGACTGAAGTGACTCTAAAGTCCCAGAATACTGACTAACACAATCTTTACCACCTTATTTTATTTATTTTTGTTTCTTGAGTAGTGATGTTTAAAATGTTTTATTTCAAATCCCGTTATAATATTTTTGGAACCTTGCCGAAACTGGAAATGAATTTGGTAATGTTGAATATGAGAAACAGTTGGTAAGGTTGAACTTAAATATTGTAGAATTAAACAATTGCAGGAAGTTTATGTAAGACTGTTTTTGCAAATGGAAAGTCCTGCCTTTTTCTCAATTGGTAGAAAAAGAGTAAAAGTTAAGTTTCTGGATATGAATCATTGACTCTTCCAAATGAATAATCTCTATGACAATCCATAAAGGAAATGAGGACAAAAGGAAAACTTTGACAATTGTGACTGGAACTGGAATCCTGCATGGCATGAATTATAATAGAGTAAGGATGAAAGACATGTCAGATCATTATTTTTTTTCCATGCCCTAAAGTATTCCTGAAGGATATACCGCTTCAGTCTTGTTTCCAATTTGTTAAATTTAGCTAGTGACTTTGCGACAATCAGGGAAAAACTCGAAGCCAAATGAAAGCTACAACTAAAATCTTTTCTTTTTTGGTATGCATAGGTTAATTTCATWAGTAGGTATAAGGCTAGGACCTTTTACACATTTGGATGAAGCAAAGGATTCGTCCATACCATGGTAAAGGTGGGAAAACCACGACTGATCCTTAAAGGGAATGAATGGAAAAATAACAGGTTGTTATACCATATATATTATGCTAATCATCTTAATGTGCTTCATATACACTTGCTTTCTCCTTGCAGGGGGTCCGGATCAAAACTCCACTCCAGTGGCCTTTGAGTAAGGGATTTTCTTTTACTTGTTGGCTGAGGGTAGAAAGTTTTCCTAAAAGTGGAACAATGGGTCTTTTTAGTTTTCTTACAGAAGGTGGAAGAGGTTGTTTTGCTGTTCTTGCAAAAGACAGGTTAATTTATCAGGTAGAACTCATTTTGTTTTTGTCATTTTCAAGGTTGTGTTTGTGATAGCAGTTTTCTTGCATTACCTATTTGTTTAAGGCTTTGACTAGTATGTCGTGAACTCTGCAAGCTCCTCGTTTTGGTTTGTTTTCCTGACGGGACTGATAAGAGGGTTTGTTATGTTTCCATCTTTGGCAGTCAGTTAACCAGAAACAGCAGTGCATTGCAATGCAAGTCAATCTTGCTAGGAAGAAATGGCACTTTTTGTGTCTGACTCATGTCATTGGTAGAGCATTTTCAGGGGGAAGCCAATTAAGATGTTATGTTGATGGAGTTCTTGTGTCCTCAGAAAAGTGCAGGTGCTCTACTGCATATATGATATTTTTTTTTTTCCCCTTGTAAATAAAAGATTTATAGACTACTGTCCCGGTTTTGAAAGTGAACATTTGTTCAATTTCCCTTCTAAACCTCAGCAAAGGAAAAACAAGTCCCTGATTATTCCTGTAACTCTTTATCATTTTGTGAACAGGTATGCCAAAGTGAATGAAGCTCTGAATAATTGCTCCATTGGTGCAAAAATCAATTTCCTGCTGTACGAGGAAGAAAATGCCACGTTTTCTGTCAAAGATTCATCCGCATTTTTTGGTCAGATGGGTCCAGTATACTTGTTCAACGATGCCATTACTTGTGAACAAGTGCAGGGCATTTACTCCTTGGGACCCAGCTACATGTATTCCTTCCTTGATAATGAAGTTGCAGTTTTCCGGGATGGCCCCTTGCCTGGTGGAGTTCTTGATGCAAAAGATGGTCTTGCATCTAAAATCATTTTTGGCCTCAATGCGCAGGTTTTCTTCGTTGATGTTTACTGGATCTATATATGTGTGTTTGTGTGCGCGCGAATTTATTTATATAGATGTGTTAGACTTTTTCTTCTTCTTTTGTGATCTTATCAGACCCTAAACTTTTTATTTTGTTAGGCAAGTAAAGGCAGGACTTTGTTTAATGTATCACCTCTCCTGGAGCATGTGGTGGATGACAATTCATTTGAAGCAAATGTGTTGATTGGGACTCAGCTCTGTTCCAGAAGGTTGCTGCAACAAATAATCTACTGTGTGGGGGGTGTCTCTGTGTTTTTTCCTCTTTTTACTCAGTATGATTTCTACCAAACCGTAGAAAGTGAGAGAGTTGGTCAGACTTTCCTCACATCTTTTACAAAAGAACGTTTAACTGCTGAAGTTATTGAGCTTATAGCTTCAGTTCTGGATGAAAATTTGGCCAACCAACAGCAAATGCTTCTACTTTCTGGGTTTTCTATATTGGGGTTTTTGCTGCAATCCATTCCTCCCGAACAGCTTAATTTGGAAACTCTCTCTGCTTTAAAGCATTTATTCAATGTTGTTGCAAATTGTGGTATGTCACATGCTCTTGATGTATTTCTTCTTTATTGAGGAAATTCATATATGCTTTTCTGGGATTCAATGTTCATCTTTTTGTCAGTCGTTATGTTCTTCTTGCACGGATTCACATGCTTTCTTATTCATCTTTCTCTCCTGTTGTGCAGTGTTTTGTAACATTTTCATCTCACATTTCTGTAATTGTGGATTATTTTAGGTTTGTCGGATGTACTTGTGGAAGATGCTATATCTCATATATTTCTTAATCCACTTGTTTGGGTCTACACAGTGTACAAAGTACAACGTGAACTGTACATGTTTCTCATACAGCAACTTGACAATGATCCAAGGTTGCTAAAGAGGCTGTGTAGGCTTCCTCGTGTACTTGATATGATACGGCAATTTTACTGGGACAATCCAAAATGCTGTCATGTGATCGGAGGTAAGTCACYCATGCATCTGTTGACAAACCAAGCAATTGGAGAGAGACCTAGCAAAGAAGAAGTTCATAAGATTCGTCTTCTCCTACTGAGTCTTGGTGAGATGAGTCTCAGGTACAGTGTGCTTTCATAGGTTATTGTCCGAGTTTTACATCTTTGGATATTATATATATATATTTTTTTTGTTTGTTTCACTTCTATTTTGTTGTTTTGCTGGTACCTGCTGATACAGCCAGTTGCATTGATCCACCCCCCCCCCCCCCTTTTCTAGTTACTTATTCAAATTCCTTTGGATAAGCTGCAGGCAGCATATTTCTGTGACAGACATAAAATCCCTCATTGCTTTTTTTGAGACCAGTCAGGACATGGCATGCATTGAAGATGTCCTACACATGGTTATTCGTGCTGTTTCCCAGAAACAATTGCTTGCTTTGTTCCTTGAACAAGTGAAGTTAATAGGTGGCTGTCACATTTTTGTCAATCTTCTTGAAAGGTTTGATTCTATCTAATTCTGAATGCAGCTGAATTTGATCCTTGTGCACAATGGATAACTTGGTTCAAAGTTGAAGCCTAGGACCTTGTGGTGATGGTTTTGGTTCTTCTCATTATCGTTTACTAGTCTCTTCTGAAGCACATCCTTGCCAATGACACCAACCTTGAATAAATTTCACTGTAATATATGGAATTAGGTCATCTTGTACTTGATGAGAAAAGAATTGCAATAAGAAAAGGCACATATTACCAAACCAGACATAATTCTTTAATACACGAACAATGACATGATAGAACATTTGTTAAAATAATATAAGGCAAAAGCTTTTCAATCGTTTCTCTTTCTACTTCAGTAGTCATGTCCCCCTGGAAGTACGTCATTCCTTGGAGGAAGCAAAAGTTCATTTGTTCGTGGCACTAATAAAATGCATTCTGGTRTTATGTTATGTCTTTCAAATTGTTGATCACAGGGATTTTGAGCCTATCAGATTGCTCAGCTTGCAGTTTCTTGGAAGGCTTTTAGTTGGTCTTCCATCAGAAAAGAAAGGATCAAAGTTTTTCAATATTTCAGTTGGAAGGTCTAGATCTCTTCAAGAAGGGCCTAAGAAAATCAACTCAAGAATGCAGCCAATTTTTTCTCTAATATCGGACAGACTTTTTAGTTTTCCTCAGACAGAGAATCTCTCGGCAACGCTATTTGATGTACTTCTTGGAGGTGCTAGCCCTAAACAGGTATTAGTTTAATGTAGTGCTGCCTGAATATGTCCTATTTCTTTGATTTTTCTTGAGCTACTTTTATTGCTTTTGCATCTCATCTAGGTAGCAAGTCATGTACTGCAGCTTTTTGAGATGTTATCTTGAAATTTCTGTTTACAGGTTCTGCAAAAACATAACCAGCTTGACCAGCAGCGGAGTAGTAGAAATAACTCTCAGTTCTTTCTTCCTCAAATGCTGGCTCTGATTTTCAGATATCTGTCTAGTTGTGAGAATGCAACTGCAAGAATAAAAATAATTAGTGATCTACTTGATCTTCTTGATTCAAACGCTTCTAACATTGAAGCTCTGATGGTACGGGGCAATGGATTACCATAATGATTTTTATCCTCCTATTCTTCTAACTTATTTTTTTTTCCATGTAGGAACATGGTTGGAATGCATGGTTGATTGCCTCTGTGAGATTAGATGTGTTAAAATATTACAAAATGGGGTCTCGGATTGGCAATGATGTTGAAATGAATGAGCAAATGTTTGTGAGGAGCTTATACTGCTGTGTTCTTAGTCATTGTATCCTCTCTATGAAAGGTGGCTGGCAACATTTGGAGGAAACTATGAACTTTCTACTTATACAATGTGAGCATGTATGTTTCTCGTTGAACCTCGCTCTCAAGCAACTACATATTTTAATTTATGACTGTAGACAAAATCTTCAGGTTGTTTCTTATTATGCAGGGTGGCATATCATATCAGTACTTTCTTCGTAATATTTATGAGGACATAATGCAGAGGCTTATAGACCTATCAGCTGAGGAAAACATTTTTGTTTCACAGCCATGTCGAGACAATGTTTTGTACCTTCTAAAATTAGTTGATGAGATGCTGATCTGTGAAATTGATCACAAGATTCCGGTATGTCCAAATTGAGCTTCAAAGTCTTATATTCTGTTAAACTAATCAGGGTTGCGTTCTTGACATCTTCATTCTGATGTCATTCTCTTATGTCATTGCACAAATTTCACCAATCACAATTCATCTCAGAGCATTTCTCTGTTATTCTCTAGAAGACTATTGATGGGTTATTTGAAATAGTTTTCTACAACTATGGATGGGGATATAAAAATTGGAAGACATGGTTTCAATCTTCTAATTGTCTTTCCAGCAGACTTTTGTTCAGAGATTCAACGGAAATTTCAACACAAATACTTGATGTCCCTGAATTATTTGAAGAGAAATTTCAAATCGGCTTACTACTCTAATGATGATCTGCATGCATAAAACATTATCCTTCTTCTGGTGGTAATATGCATTGTAATATTTCAATTAAGTTGTGGCTTAGTAACCATCTCTATATACATGGTAAATGAAGAACTGGAATATTCTTACCTAAAACTCAAATTTTAATTGCCTGAAGAATTTAGAGTTCCTGGTGATCTTGCATCTGATATTTGGAAATGTCATGTAGGTCTGCAAGTGATTATTGGTGGATGGAACGCATCTGTCTGGAACCTTTATTTTGGCCAAAAATTTGATGGTTGATTAATTGCTAATATATGAATATTTGAAGTAGATTTTGTGGAAAGTAAGATTGAGAGTAGGTGAAGCAGCAACCTATCTAACAAGGGTGGGAACTGAGAATGTCTCAAACTTCTATGGGTCAAGGATCCATCACAGAACTCAATTTTACTGGAATATGGTTCGAGGAGATTAACCTGTTTAGGTAACCTAGTCATATAGTCTTTCTTTAGGTAACTAGATATTGTACTATTCTTAACTGAACCTAAGAACTTTTCATTCAATATTTGCTTTTTGTAAAAATTTTCATGGAAAATCAGTTCCAGATAGGATAAAAGAACTGCCCTTGATTTTATTTACTAATTTATGAATGAAATTTCTTTTCGTGTGGTTGTTTGTGTCTTTGATACAGTTCTTAACTGTGGATAATGTCAGCCTAATAATCCCCTTTCAGTTTTGAAGGGATCAAATATATTGCACTCTTGCTCCCGCTAGGACTTTCTATTGTAAAATGTTTTTGAAGTTAGGAAGTTATAATCTGAATTTGTAAGTTTGTCAAAGTTGGTGTTACTAGAGAAAATGAAGGAATTGCTCCTCTGTTTTCATGAGTAAACGTTAATCATAAGTCCTCCTCTGATATAAACAAGTTTTTATTCCCTGGCCAATTACAGTTTCCTACAAGTGGCTCTGGATTTCATCCTGACTTTCTGGAGCTAGAATATCAGAAAGATCTTGTCTCTGCTTTATGTGAGGTCACGCAAGGAGAAACAACTGAAAATATATCCAGGTATATTGTAACACTTCTTCTGGTGTTCTTTTTGAACAATCCTCCCCCTTGGGCCCTGCCCCCCTCGCCCGCCGCCCCCCCGCCCCCCGAGAGGAGAAAAATCTTTTGTCATCCTTTTCAATTCTACAGTTTGCTTGTGAAGGGATTGATTTGATACCATTTCTCATGTACCCGAAATATCTATTGTAGTTGTGCAGTCTGTAGTTTACCTTGAGTTTGATTTGTATATGTATATTCTTTTTAAGCCCATGGATGCAAATGGAGACTGACACAATAGAAAAGAAAGAAAGCGATGATCGGTGGTGGTATTTATATGACATGGTGTGGATTATAATCAGTGAGATGAATGGGAAAGGGCCAAGTAAAATGTTTCCTGGATCTTCAGCAGCACCAACTTTTAGTCAAAGAGCCCGTGGTTTGGTTGAATCTCTAAATATTCCTGCTGCAGAAATGGCTGCAGTTGTGGTGTCTGGGGGAATTAGCAATGCGCTAGTTGGAAAACCAAACAGAACTGTTGACAAGGCAATGCAATTGAGAGGGGAGAAGTGCCCAAGGATTGTTTTCAGACTTATTATCCTCTATCTATGTAAATCTTCTCTTCAAAGAGCATCTCAGTTCATGCAACAAGTTGCCCCTCTTTTGCCTTGCCTTCTGACTGCTGATGATGAGCAAAGCAAGAGCAGATTGCAACTTCTCATATGGTAACTTATCTGATTAAGTCAAGACCTGTGTGAGACGAAGTTTGTTAAATTTCTTGCTGGAATTGAATTCCATCGGATGTTTCTGTTTGACATCTCTACACTCAGTCAAGTTGTGACAATTATTTAAATTTTGTGCATAGGTCATTGCTTGCCGCTAGGTCTCAGTATGGGATATCTGATGATGGTGCTCGCTTCCATGTTATATCTCACATAATCCGAGAAACAGTAAACTGCAGCAAATTTGTATTGGCTACCAGTATCATTGGCAGAGATGACTCATCGGATTTTGGCAGCAATCCAAAAGAACCAAGCACCATTCACAATTTGATTCAAAAGGATCGAGTGATTGCTGCGGTATATTTCCTATGGTTATTCTGGTTTATATAACTTATGTTCTTATGTGTGTATGCTTAGCGGTGGGAATAAGGGATGGGAAATGGGAATTCATGCTAGCTCCCTTAATAGACTTCCTAGTTCTTGCTTTGGACCTGAAATGATTTCCATTCTCATTTAATGGACCTAGTTTATTTTCTCCCCTTGATCTTGTAGATGAAAAATGAGGTAAATCTTGATAAAACTGTAGAGGAGGATGTTGAAGGTTATAAACCAAATGATGACTGAATCAGGATATGACTTGTTGGCGATAAGTAGATCTGCTTTTAGCTTGAGAATGCCAATTGTATTGCACTTTGGACTTTATTGTATGTTTGGCTGCTTTCTTAACTTGACATCTGACAGTAAGTACTTTCGAGTAACCATTTAAATTTTTGGTGAACTTTTAACCTTTTACAATTGGGGCAAGCTTCTCCATGTAACTTCCGTCCTATTTGCTTCTGCTATAGCATGACTACCAGATTAACATTTCTTTTGGTTAATTTCTCTCGGAAATGGTTCATGCCAATGAATTGGATAAGTCTCAGTTCAGTCATTGTCTTAGGGAATCTCATTCTCATGGCTTTATTGTTGCTATTGTTGGTGTTTCATAAAGTATTTGTACAGTATTATTCTATATCATTGRCTTTAGCAAAGCCATGAAATTTTTTGTTTTAAGAATAGAAGTGCTATGTAGAGAAGGCAATAGTTTGAATTAGACATAGTAGTGCACAAAAGACAGATAATAGGTGTTTAATGATGATTTGACATAATATGTGCTGCATCAAGCATGCATTGCATAAATTTGGAGTGGGAAGAGCAGTTCACCCCTTTCTTATGACTCCTTCTGTATGCAGCYTGGAAAGATGATTCGGGGCTTAGTAGGGTTATATTCTCTAATTTCATMTTSAAAGTATGGGATTCTAGTCAATCAAAATTTATTTGCCCTTTCAGCCACAACAAGCTTATTTTGTCTTTTGGGAAGATACTTTACATGCAATATCATAGTCCCGTGAAGGTCACAGTTTTGAATGCAAAGGGTCATGTGACAGAACGTTGTCTAACTGAGGCAGACAATCTTTTACTCTCCAGCTATAAACTTAGAATAGTAGCTCCTTTTAAAGGAAAATAAATTAAGTTAATTTTGTAGTCCTGTGGTCTCCTTTTGTTATATGCTGCTATTCCTTCCTTAAGTTTGTCAGTGATTGCCCAGATTGCGGATGAGATTAAGTATTTAAAGAGTTCCACAACAGATCGAGCAAATCAAATGGATGAACTTCGATTTAGAATGAATGAGAACACAACCTCTGATGCTAACCTAAAGAAAGCATTTGAAGATGAGATACAGAGTATTTTAGGTTCCATTCTTGCTTTTGATGATAGCAGAAGAGCTTCCTTCCAGCTTGCTTACGAAGAGGAGCAACAAACTATAGCTGTAAGTCTATCAACTTAATACTTGGTGGCTCCCTAGACATTTGCTCTTTCTAAGGATTAACTACTATTTGGCACATGTAGGAATTGATAAAAACTACTATTTGCACACTTTGGAATTGAATTTTTCACTTTAACAGGAAAAGTGGATCCATACTTTTCGCTCTCTCATCGATGAAAGAGGCCCATGGTCTGCTAATCCATTTCCAAACAGATCAATAACACATTGGAAACTTGACAAAACAGAAGATGAATGGCGTCGTAGGCAGAAGTTGAGACGGAATTATTATTTTGATGAAAAGCTCTGTCATGCTCCTTGCACACTGCCAAGCAGTGAAACACTATCTTCTGCTGGAGATGCCAAAACTAGTTTTGGTTCACATATTCCAGAACAGATGAAGCGTTTCTTACTGAAAGGAATTTGCAAGATTACAGATGAGGGAACTTCTGATCTGAGTGAAAGTGATGCTGAATGTAGCAAGCAGAAAGCTTTTGTGTCTGAAGATCAATTGGAGAGGCAGTATCCTGAGATATTGAAACAAAGTAGTGATCAGAGGGACATTGTGCATGACAGAAAAGATTATTCTTGTTCATCTACAGAATCAGAAAATAACGAGGTATAGCAATGAACTTCTATGAAATGTTCGATTATTTAACTGCATTTCTGACCTCTGGACTATTTTTCAGGTCCTTTTGTCTGTCCCGTGCATTCTTGTAACACCAAAGAGAAAATTAGCTGGACGTTTGGCTGTCATGAAAAACGTTCTTCATTTCTTTGGAGAGGTTTTGGTAGAAGGTACTGGAGGATCATCCGTTTTTAATAACTTTGACTCTTCAGGCAATTTTGATCAGAACAAGCTTGATCAGTTGGCTGGAGTTGAAAAACGGAAGTTCCTTAAATTACCTGTTAGTTCAGATCTGGATTCTGTAAGTGGAAGGATCATGGATTGTATAGAGGCTGTTCACAGTGATGTTCTTCAAAAACAATACAGAAATATTAAGCGCCACCGAKGATGGAGCATATATAAGGTATTGAAGCTGTAGAATATTTTATCCAATTTCTTTAAGYTTCTTTCATGTRTACAATCTCAGATTTTTCCTTCTTTTTTTACTTTCTTACATGTACCATCATGTAGATAAAGGCTGTCTATTGGACTCGATATTTGCTCAGATACACTGCCATTGAGATTTTTTTCAGTGATTCTGTTGCTCCAGTATTTCTCAACTTTGCCTCACAAAAGGATGCAAAGGAAGTAGGAAGCTTAATAGTTGCAACCAGAAATGAATTAATATTTCGGAAGGGACAGAAAGACCGGAATGGAGCTATTTCCTTCGTGGATAGACGTGTGGCATTGGAGATGGCGGAAACTGCCAGAGAGAGTTGGAGGAGAAGAGATATTACAAACTTTGAGTATTTGATGATTCTCAATACTCTTGCAGGAAGATCTTACAATGACTTGACTCAATATCCTATATACCCTTGGGTCTTGGCTGATTATTCATCTGAGAGTCTTGATTTCAGCAAGTCCTCAACCTTCAGGGATCTTTCAAAACCCGTTGGAGCTCTCGATTTGAAACGTTTTGAGGCCAGTAAATTTCTCATACTTCTTGTTGAGCATAAATTTCCTGCCTTCCTATGCTTTTATGCATGTGGAAAAGAACTATCATGTATACCAACATTTCATGTCACATTCAGAATCGATATTTTAGTTTCAGTAGTAATTTTGATGGATGCATCGTGTGTAAGCATTACAATGGCTAGTGGTGGAAACTTGAATGATTATTGTTTGCATGCTTTGATTTGTATGAATAACCTTCTAATCTATAATATTATACCATTAGCAGCAATTGTTATTTGCCTATGATTTCAGCTGTTAAAGTTCATCTCCTTACATACACAGGTTTTTGAGGATAGGTACCGCAACTTCTGTGATCCTGATATTCCGAGGTATTCTATAGAACTCCTTTGGGTATCTTTTGTTGCTGTAAAAATATGAAATTCGAATTCAAAACTAGTATGAATAATTCCTGTGTTTCTTTCCTCAGTTTCTACTATGGGTCTCACTACTCAAGTATGGGAATTGTACTCTTTTACCTTCTTAGATTAGAGCCATTTACATCTCTCCATCGTAATTTGCAGGTACTCTCTTGATCGATCACCTTCATAAGGCACAATACTTATTTCTGCACATGTTTACTTTTTCAAACACGTTGGTTCTGTTCCAAGTAGCTTAGATGTTATCATTTTCTCATCCTCTCCGGTCATTGTTAGTTGCGATTGAATCTTATTCTATGAATTCATTGCTCTGGTACTTCAAAAGTTTTGCTGATACTTTCCTTTGTCAGGGTGGTAAATTTGACCATGCAGACCGACTTTTTCAAAGCATTGAAGGCACATACCGTAACTGCCTTTCAAATACAAGTGACGTGAAGGAGTTGATCCCCGAATTCTTTTACATGCCCGAATTTCTTGTTAATTCAAACTCATATCATTTTGGAGTGAGACAAGATGGGGAACCATTAGGTGATGTTTTGCTCCCACCTTGGGCAAAGGTATGTAACTGGGCCATGCATATTACTAGAAATTTCACCTTGGAACAATATAAGAAATTTGTTTTGAATTAGTTCCATTTTGGAACTAAATAGTCATGGATCAAGTTTATCTTGTCTAACCTTGTCCCCTTAAGAAAATCCGCCTTTAGATGGATGGGATGGTCTACCAGATGCTTTCAAGAAATTAACAAATATACCAAAATAAAGATACTATTCTTCTCTACCTGTCAGTACATTATAATTGCAAGAATATGTTATTTATAGTAAATGAAAATTTTGCATATTCTATAACTTGTATGGTTTTTGGTTCACCTATTCCATTCCTTATCTACTAATTGACCCACCTAGGTTTTATCTGGCTTACATATTGTTTCCACTTATTTTCTTATTTGGAGATTGACAACTTATTACACCTGATAGAAAGGTGTACTAGGCACGATGGCTGAATGATRGTTTCAGATCACCAATTAGTTAGTAGGAAATTCCATGTCATTGTCAGGATTTGCAATGGGCTATTGCGTGTGTGCTGTTAATGGATGTTTGTTATTTGTTCAAGGAAACAGTTCTGATACCAGCAATACCAATATGTATCGCTTATAAAAAAAAGGAAAAATTTAAAGAATAAGAATTAGATATTAGGTTAAAGAAATGGGATGATAAAATTTAGAAATAGGAAGGAAATGTAAGCTGTAAAGGAAGTTCAGAAGGTATGATTTTCTTACTCGGGCTATTGGCATCTTTAGGGTTCTATTATGATGTTGGTTCTTTTATCAAAATAACATCTCTGGCTTGGCCAGGCCCCTAGGCTTTATTAATTTATTTTTCCTCTTGTATGGATTTTCCTTTAGTAGTTGATTACTTCGAGCTTATTCTGGCTAATATTTTTTCTTCTATGGATATATGTCAGCTATTGTGCTGAGGCAGGGTTGCTTCCAGCTTTTAGCGTTTGGCCTATTGTCTAAAGCAACGATTTTATTTGCTATTTTTATCATATGCCTAATGCTAGCTCATAAAGTAATTTAATTTTGGATGTATTTCAAAATGATCCTTGAAAATGTCACAAAATCTCAATTCAGGGCCTCAAATCTTAATTTTCCAAATTAGGGGTCTATATTTGTCAAGAAATCTCATCTTAATCCTTCCGTTTTATTTCATCAATGCACTTAACAGTCACATCCAAAAAGTCAAAGAGACTTGGATGRATATTAAGAAAGAATTAATTTTTGGGGACAAAATGGTAAAGTCATAATTAAGGTAAGAAACCATCTCTTACCTTCTCTTTTTCCCCTCCTCCCATGTCACAGCTGCCACCCAAGCACTCACCAGTGTTGCCGTTGTTTCTTCCTTCTCGGAATTCAAACCCAATTTTAAATTCTTCCACGACCCCCTTCGATCTTGTACTCATTGACATAAACCAGAAGCTTTTAGCCAGATTTTTAATAACAATTTTTAAGATACAAAAGAAATAAAAAAAAATGGGGTAGAGAATTGCTTAAAGAACTGAGAAAGTGGGAAGAAGGAAGAGGGGTTCTGCAGCTGGGAGAAGAGAAGGAAAGGGGTCAAGGGGTAATATGACGGCAGTGGTGGCACTGGTCAGTGCTTGGTGGTGGCAGTGACGAGGGAAGGAGAGAAGAATGGAGGAAGAAAAGAATTAGGTTTGTTACTTAAAATCGTAATTTTACCATTTTATTCCCAAGAATTATGCCTTTTTCCATATACATTCAAGTTTGTTTGACTTTTTGAAATTTAACTGTCAGTAAATGGATGAAATGCGATGGAAGGATTAAATTGAGACTTTTCTATAACTGCAGGCCCTTGATTGAGAAAATTGAAATTTGAGGCCCTGAATTTAGATTCTGAAATTTTCAGGGATCATTTTGAAATTCACTCTTTACTTTTATCATCAAAGTCATCGAAGCTGTATGGGATATTAACACAGCCATGTCTTGCAGTTACTCTTTTCGTTGCTTAGTTGCATATAAGGCTGAAGATGTTATCCCATGCCACAGTATCATAATTCGCAAAAAACATTAAAAGATATTAGATTTAGAACATATTGATCAGTACATATTAACATATATGGGAGATATTCTTTAACTTCACATTATTGCACCCTGCTAAAATAATTTGCATAAAGCATCCTGTAAAAAAGTGGGATTTAGATCGCAGTTTAACATGTTATTGCAAAAGAATATTTATGGTAATAGGCTTCTGTCTCCTCTTTCAAGCCAGACATAATGATTTATATGTGGATGTTGATGGAGAAAATGAAATAAAATTAGAATCATTTGTTCCCAAAGAAGACATAATATTGCTTCTCTTCATTTTAGGGCTAGGTCTGTTCCGCTTTAGTGTTATACCAAGCATTATCTTTTTCAGGTCACTTTTCCTTTTCCCTTGTTTTGCTTTTTGAGGCATTCTAAATTCAGCCATATCAGTTTTTCACTTGCAAGTCAAAGGAAAAACTTATTTTCTAGTTTGTTCTATAGGGCTCTCCTGAAGAATTCATAAGTAAGAATAGAGAGGCTCTTGAAAGTGAATATGTTAGTTCAAACCTTCATCACTGGATCGACTTGGTGTTTGGTTACAAACAACGTGGTAAACCTGCAGTAGAGGTATGTTAACTGACCGAGACTGCAAATCTATGTTATTGTGTTTTTTCCCTTATTTGTTGTCTTGCTGATATACTGAAGCTGTGAGTTTTCAGGCAGCAAATGTCTTCTACTATTTAACATATGAAGGTGCTGTTGATTTGGATACAATGGACGATGAACTGCAAAGGTCTGCCATAGAGGATCAGATTGCCAATTTTGGTCAGACTCCAATTCAGATTTTCAGGCAAAAACATCCTAGGAGAGGCCCACCAATTCCCATTGCTCATCCTCTGCGATTCGCACCTGGTTCTATCACTTTGTCATCTATTGTCTCGAATACAAGTAACGTAGCATCGACGGTCTTATATGTTCATGTCTTGGACTCGAGCATGGTTCTTGTGAATCAGGGACTGAAAATGTCTGTCAAGATATGGCTGACAACCCAACTGCATTCTGGCGGAAACTTCACCTTCTCTGGCTCACAGGTCGGAATATTGACCTTGCCTGAATTTAAAAGATAATATCATTCTGCAGATCATTTACAACGTAGGTTTACTGCTTATTCTCTTGCAGGATCCCTTTTTTGGAATTGGTTCTGATATTCTTTCTCCCCGTAAAATTGGGAGCCCTCTGGCGGAAAATCTTGAAGCTGGGGCACAGTGCTTTGCTACATTGCAGACACCATTTGAAAACTTTTTAATATCATGTGGCACCTGGGAAAACAGTTTTCAGGTAATATCCCTTAGCGATGGACGAATCGTGCAGAGCATTCGCCAGCATAAAGACATTGTCAGCTGCGTTGCTGGTAATTTTATATCCTTATGACCTGAGTTAAATGCAATTTATTAATATAACTAGCACAAGATCTTCTAGTTAGAAAACTGAAATGAGGTTGATCAAAATGTAGGATGAGACGTAATGTAGTAAAATCTGTAATCTAAAATTGAAGTCCTAGGTGGACGAAATTCTTTTGGTGGTTGAGTTTACTCATCAAGTTAGTGTTGTCCGACCTAAAATATTCTTATGGGCTGCTGTCACTATCTCCTCATTTGCCTGTTGTATGCTTGGTTGGATTGGCACCAGCAGTCTTGTTGGAGAATTCTGGTTTCCCTTCATGATCAAACACATGAGTTTTCTACTGATTGGAAATTCCAACTTGGTTCTTGGCAACAGCACACAGGGAAGACTATTATATAGAGCTGGTTAGGAAGTCCCAAGTCCTGCAGAGTTCTGACCTATGTATGTGTCTTTTATATGTGTTTGTATGTTGGAATTCTCTAATATCTCAAGGTTATGCTTTTGGATGTGCAATATCAATGTTATACCTGAAGTGGCTACCATTAGGTGGCATAAGATTATGTGCTAGTGTGTTTCTTCCCCCCCCCCCCCCCCCTAAAGACTATTATGATAGTACTTGTTCTCTGAAGTGATTTTACAATTGTTCAAAGCAATATTTTCTGATAATGTTGCAGTGACATCTGATGGAAGTATCCTCGCTACTGGAAGTTATGACACGACAGTTATGGTGTGGGAAGTAATTCGTGCTAGAGCCCCTGAGAAGCGAGCTAAAAGTGCACAAGTTGAGGTTTCACGAAGAGATATCATAGTTGCTGAAACTCCGTTTCATATCTTGTGTGGCCATGATGACGTAATTACATGTTTACATGTTAGTGTCGAGCTTGATATAGTCATAAGTGGATCAAAGGATGGAACTTGTGTTTTTCATACTTTGAGGGAAGGTCGTTATGTGAGATCTCTACGGCATCCATCTGGCTGTTCCTTATCAAAACTTGTTGTATCTCGTCATGGACGAATTGTTCTTTATGCTGATGATGATCTTAGTTTGCACCTTTATTCAATTAACGGAAAACCCATAGCATCTTCTGACTCCAATGGCCGCTTGAACTGTCTTGAGTTGAGTAGCTGCGGTGAGTTTTTAGTTTGTGCAGGAGATCAAGGTCAGATTGTTGTACGATCTATGAATTCACTGGAAGTAGTAAAAAGATATGCGGCATTGGGAAAAGTAATTAGTTCATTGGCTGTGACCCCTGAAGAATGTATTTTAGCTGGGACCAAAGAAGGAAGTCTCCTTGTCTATTCCATTGAAAATCCGCAACTAAGGAAAAGCAGTCTTCCTCGCAACGCGAAATCCTAACCTTCTGCAGCATGCTTCATTCAGTAACGAGATCGTGGAATTTTGAACTAGATACTATTAGCGAAATTAATGGAAGTGGTGTTGAGGTATGTTCCCCTGATTACGTTATTAGAAATTCATGTACTTCTGACATAAAGCTGCCTTCTACGTTCCTTATCGTCTCATTTTCCCTGTCACCGAATGCTCCTTCTGTCCCAAAATAATGTGCACGTCTCAAAGTAAATTACTCTGCATAAAAGTTTCATTATTGCCTTCATTTGTAAAGAAAAGCACGTGGGGCTTTTTACTACACAACTTGTTAAGTTTAAGATGAGACAAAATTAACTGCTCGAATCCTTTCCTAAAATATTAAGCTGGGTCAAACCATGACATTCATCTTGGGACAGAGGGACTATTTGATTACGCTTCTGTAAGCAAGATTTCTATCCAGTTTGAACCTCAAAATGCGTTCTTCTACGAGTTGTCTATTTGAAGTCTTGAATCCTGATTTCCTTTATTCTCAACTGTCTTTACATGCTACCACAAATGAATGACTTCATTGCTATGTAATCGTCTATTTGTTCACTAATCTTTTAAGTTCTTCAAACGTGCAGGATACTGAACACTATACCTCTAGAGATGTCCAGCTCAGAAATGGATTTCCCTAATTGTGATATGAGAAACACATGTATGGTAGTTCAGTGGCCTACAAGGACACCAAGATCCTCCTTGAGTGCTGCATTTGCACATTCAGTACTGTTCAATAGATGCTGCATCCTTAGCCCAGAAACAATTAGTTACAAGTTACTTTTAGAATTCTCCCAAAAATGAGATGATGCTGCTCTGGCAAGACCATTTATCATGTCCAGATGGAGCGGGGATTCAACATATAATGTACATTATATAGAGTTCTCGGCTCGTGTCACCCCATGCTCCAGGGGAAACCCAAGGAATAAATAACCTTTTTCGTGATACATGAACTTTGCGTGTTAACCCTTTTTTGTTCATTTTTTTTGTGTAAGAATGGGTTTAACACGTACTTCTGTAAAGAATATACATTTGAATGAAAAACTATACTTTGCATATTCGGGGTTTCCGTTATGTTCATTATCTGATTGTATTATTAATCTATCTTGAGATTGTTTGTTAATAGGTCCTCTTTGCCATCCCCAGCTCTGAGTACTATGCCGATTGATGAACACATTTGTTGAGTTTGATTTTACTTTACTAGTTGGAAGTTAGTTTCAACAAGAAGAGTGAGGGAGACTTTGATAGAATATTAGCTTAAAGTTCACGATGGATGAGGGTTTTATCAAATCTTACTTTCATCAGCGGATAAAAATACAGGTGGAGGCAAGATATTAGGGGCCCGTGGAATGCGAAGTCTTTGTTTCTGCTAAATAACGAACAAAACTCTCAACGTAACTCTGGTTTCTACTTCCATCGCCGAACAGACTTCTCATGGCTCTTGCATTAGCCCTCAAGGGCTCTCCTTCGTCGCTCACCACAACAAATCTCAGTGTCTCTGCTACTGCGGCGCTGGTGAATGCTCCGTCTTTCACATTTCTCGGTATCTCCGATCCAACTTTCTTTTCTTGCAGAAGCCTAGCATTTAACCCTTGATCATTCATAACAGGAAACAGTATCAGTACCCTACCAAAGCTGAGTGCCTCTACTACTGAATTCCAACCACAATGAGTGAGGAAACCCCCAATTGCTGGATGCCTCAGTATCRTCACCTGCGGAACCCATTCGCTGCAAACGATGCCACGGCCGCCAAGCCGATCTTTGAACCCATGAGGAAGCATTTCTGAAGCATCTCCTGTTGATTCTGGTGGCTTCCTGAGTACCCAGAGAAATGGCAAACCACATTGTTGTAAACCAAGGGCCAACTCGTGGACTTCTTCTTGGCTCAGTGATGCTTCAGTTCCAAGTGCTACATAGACTACAGAATTGTCACTTTGTTTATCTAGCCAATCTTTAATGTTGGACCAACTTTGGTCAGTGCCCAAATCATCATCTTCAAACACTGGAGGTAATACACCTACTGCAATCACTGGTTTCTTGTACAATTCACAAACAAGATCGAACCACTCTGGTTCAAATTCAATACAAGTTCTAAAGAGTACAAGGTCACTTCCATTCACAGAAATTGCAAACCTCAGAACATCTGAAGTACCAGATTCATTACCTGCTGAGCTTTCTGCATGACGCGACAKCTCGTGGAGATGAAAGCGGATGGTGGTTTCAAAAGGTATCCAAGAAGGAACAACTGTAAAGTCTTCAGCTGTAAAGTTATCTTCTTCTTTGTTCAACAAGATAGAGGGAGGTCCAGTGAAAGCCATCATGGCAGCAGTGAACAGACTAAAAAAGGCCTTTGAGACACCAGCCTTGGCTGCAAGCTCAGGTAGCCAGTGAGAAGCATAATCATATATTATCCAATCTGGTCTCGGGCTTGTATTTTCAAGAAAGTTGGCTAATGGCGATTGAAGCAAGTCAAAAGCTATCTTTAAAAACTGCGCTTTGATGTGTGATATGTCCATCGATGATTCTGCTTGGTCTGGTAAGTTACCAACTTTCGGAAAGGGAAGAGTAACTAACCTAATAAGAGGGGCTAAATCTGGGGGTATCTTGGGGAGTTTTTGAAGGTTTCTTGGAGTAGAAACGAAAGAAACTAGGTGACCCCTTTTGGCTAAGCATTTGGAGAGCTTCAAAAATGGAATGAGATGGCCCACGGCTAGCCATGGGAACACCACTACATGAAGAACCTTGCTGTTTTCCATGGAGAAGTTGCAACAGAAACTACAGAACAGGAACTCTACCCTTCTGTATGCTGTAGAGAAGGAAACCTAAAGTAACATATGTAAGAACAAAAAGACCGGCAAACGCCATTTTTGACAGGTTCTAATCTAGCCAAATTCTAATAATTTAGTTTACCTGGTAAGACGGTGATGTTCTGACATTATGGAAAAAAGCAGGTCCTTCTTGCAAGTTGATGATATAATATGTGATCCTTAGTCTTGCACAAAATAGTATTCAAAGAATTCAGGTCCCTACTACAGCTTTTCTAAATCTCAAATGTCTTCTTCAAACTTGTCAACTCCTGTGAACAGGACAGAATAAAAGGGAACATGGTGGAAGAAAGGATAGAAGTCACATATGGTTAGAGAACAGGTTCAATAATCATGAGAAAGCACCAATGGATTTAGCATAGATCTCCATCTCTGGCCGAATACAAAATTTTGATGTTCAATCATTTCATTCAAGTATTTCAGAGCTTCCTCAAGCCTCCAAGAATGGCACAATCCTCTAACAATTTTGTCATAAAGTCTTATTTTAGAAAATGACACAATGTCCTATTAACAAGAGGCATTCTACTTTGGGCAGAGCCATTGAAAGGTTACCTTCTGCATAATAGCCATGATCATATAAGTTGACAATCAACCATGATCATGTAAGTATCCATTTATACAGTTACAAACATTAATATAGCAGAAGCTCCAGAACTCTTAACATCTCTGAAAAGCTTGCAATATCTTCAAGCTTTACATAAAATTTCCACAAACAGAAACATCTATAGGTTCCCCTAATTTCCTCAATGTGATACCAGATTCATCTATATCCCCGTTTCTACAAAAATGATAAAACATCACAGAATAACTAAAATCATCAACTAGTAAAATCATTTCTTTAACAATCACTTTTGCTAATAGCCCTTCATTTGCCCTACGAAGAGCTCCCATTAAAGCAACATATATTTCTTTCTTTAAAACTCTCCCACCACCACTCTCTCGCAAACATTCTTAACTCTATCCATATCAGCAAAATTTACACACACATATATGACCTAATCTGACATATCAATTTTCACTTCAGAATCGTAACGAATTCCATTCCACTCAGTTAAGATGTCACTTACTTTACAGTCTTTAACTAAGAAATCAAATACCAAAAACAAGAAAAGGTCAGACACTTTGTCTTCTGATTTGAGACTTCAAAGAATTGTCTTTGTTCTTTGAAGTTCTTTATTTGGGAAATCAATGAAAACGAGTGATACTGCTGGACTGAAGAAATTGGTATGTGTCAGCACAGTCAACAGTGGTCAGAGCATTATAGTTCCTTGTGTTCTTTTAGATGATGTTTATGAGGGATGATACACATGATAATGAACAGAGTTCTGGGTTGGTGCTTGGTGGTTTGAGGAAATCCTTTGTTTTTGCATGTCTCTGCATGCCAGTGGTGTATGCGGTGGCGCAGATGGGAAGGAGACGGAGGAAGGTCTCCTCACTGAGAAGCTGAGGGCCTGAAAGCCCAATGGGTTTATGAACTTTGGGACCATTTCAGAACAAATGTAGATTATTCATAATCTGTGCCTCAGCTCATCTAGGCTTCGGAAATTTGGGCCTTGGATAATAACAATGATACAGGTAAATTTTATTTATTTGCTTTTCGTAAATAAAAAAAATTAAAAAGTTATACTAATCTTTTAATTTTTAGGGTAAAATTCTAAACATGAGACTTAATACCAACATAACCTTTTTGTAAGGGTCGATAAAATAAAAAGATCTTTTTGAAAGGGTAATTGGTGAGTTGGTAAAATATACCTTATCATGCAAGATATTCTGATTTGATTCACATCAACCTTTTTCAATATTTTCAAAAAAATTAATTTTTTAATTCAGATCTTTTAAGTTAAATATAATATACTTCCAAAGTAATAGTATTTCTATTTATTGTCTATTTGGACATGTTTTCATTTAAAACAAAAGATTTTTCACTCACTACAAATGCATCAAGATCTACTTATGAATGTTTAATACTTTTTGGTTTTCTTTTTGTTTTCTTTTTTCTTTTTGTTTTTTTGGTATGGTTGGGCTTAGAAATATTCAATCCCAATAAAACAATTGTCTAGAAATAGTATCTGTTAGAATGTTAAGAAATCTCAATGTTTCATCTTTTTAAATTTCAGATTTTTATTTTGATATAGATCGAACTCAAAATCTTTAAAATTTTAAGAAATATATATTAATAAAATAAATGACTTCTCTATCACAATTTTAAATTTTTCTGACTATGAATAACCACACGATTATTAAGTTATCAAATTAATAGCAAAACCTTTTGATCCATATATTTACCTTTAAAAATAAAAATTTTTATAAAGTTGTATATTTTTTCCCCTAAAAGAAGCCTTAGCATGTAATTTATTGGTCAAGTAATTCATCTTTATTTTAAAAAAATCCAAGAAATTCTAAAAGGTTTTGAAAATTATGAGAAAACACATTTATTTGTCTTGCTTTTGACAAATTTTATTCAACATTAAATATCGAAACACTTATATTTAATTAATTTACAATACAATGATTGCATATCAAATAAAAAATGTTCACATTTTCTTTGTTTTTTTATAACATTTCTTAAAACTTATTTTTAATAATTTAAAAAGACATTGTTTGAACGTTTTAAAAGAATATAAAATTGATATTTATTAGTTAAAAAAATTAAATAAATGTCTAAACTCCAATGAATTCAATAATCTTCCACTTTTAAATTATGACCTTTTCAATTATAAATCATGTGCATTTTAAAAAAAATATTTATCTAAATTAAAAATTTATCGGTCATCAGATTAAAATTTCCACATATATATATATATATGTAGTGGAAGAAGAATATATTTAATTCAGAAAATTTAAAAAATGAAAATGTCTTGTCTTTTTCCACGTGTGGAGCATCATACCAAACCCCCTGCAGCCGTTACTTTTTCCTTYTTACCCAATTTACCCCCAATCTTCCTTTTCTTACTGTTCTTTTCTGCCCCCGTACACATTAATTTCATTTATTTCCCTTTCTGCCCCTATTACACCTTCTTCTTCTTCATTGTACCTCCGGCATTTGCCCTTCCTCCTCCTTTCTCTCTCACACATTCAAACACTCACACACTCACTCTTTCTTTCTACAGCGCCACCTGTATTTATCGACGCGTGTGTATAGATATTCTCACAATCTCATATGTATAGATACATACGAAGAAAATCACAAATATAAATAGCATCAGTTTGCGGGGTTAGGGTTTTTTTTGTTTAGAGGCTGAATTTTGCAAACTGATGCTTCGAACCCAATTTTATACTGTCAAGCTATTGCGAACCAACAATGTATGCTCATGTGCAGCCGCCGGTGACTGCCCCAAGCCAAGTCCAGGGTCAGGCCCATAACAAATACTCTCCGGTCGGTGATGGAGAGGACTCCCGTGCTGCGGTGTGCGGAGGCGGCGGCGAGTCGATTGAAAACGTGCGGATTGTCGAATTCGATGACGGCAGCACCATTGGTGGCTTGGACGGTGTTGAAGTCGTCCCTCACGATTCCATGTACAGCGGTGGGGCTGGTGGCGTCTGCTCCGAGGGGATGGCATTGGCACAAGGTGGTGATGTTTCAAACCAGCTTACCCTCTCGTTTCGTGGCCAGGTCTATGTGTTCGATTCTGTTACCACKGAAAAGGTGACTATTTTGTTATGCTATGTTAGGGAAAGTTGATCTTTTTTCTCTGCATTTGTTATGGTTCCTTAATTTTTTGCTGATAATTGTTCTGATGAGAAATTTTAATGAATTGTTGTAGATTTTTATGATAGAATTTTTATGTTGGGCGTTTGATCCCCTTGAGTAATCAACTTGAGGTTCTCTGATGTTATGGATTTCTGTCTAGATCATTTTCATGTCTTTTTCCAAATTAAACCATACCCAATTGAAGTTTGTTTGGTTTCATTGAGWATGGGAGAAATAAGTTTTGCTAGCTTGCTTATCATGGTAGAAAAATGAGGCAATTAATTCGACCTGTCTGTTGAAACTATAAATTTTTTCCATTTGAAAGAAGTCCTTTTCTTTTCMTTTGGTTATAGTTCAGGTGAAGTTTGTTGACTAGCCAAGATTTTTATTATTGGGCAAAATGCTAAACCATTCCTAAAATGCTGTCTTAATTCAAGTTCATTCAGCCAGAAGTTCAAAATTTGAGTTTTCTAATTACATCTCCACCTTTAACTCAACTGAAAAAGGAAAATGCTTGAAGGTTATTCTGAGGTTGTTGGCTTCAACCTTTTGGTGTCCTGTTACCACAGGTGCAAGCTGTGCTCTTGCTGTTGGGGGCATGCGAGTATATTCCAGGCACACAAGGTGCTGAAGGGGCTTATCAGCAGCCAAGGGTATGCATTACCTGTGCAAAAGAAACTGTTCCATTATTTTTTATTTTAGTTCTTGTTTCATGACTATACATAACATTTACTGAATTTTTATTAGGGTTTGATGGAATATGCTGGGCGCTGTAGTGATCCCAAGAGAGCTGAATCCCTAAATAGGTTCCGACAAAAAAGGAAAGAGAGATGCTTTGAGAAGAAAATCAGATACAATGTCCGCCAAGAAGTTGCTCTGAGGTATGCCTCTATGTCTGGTGAAGTTATAATCTTATTTGATCCGAAAAGAAATATTTACATGCTAAAAGCTTTTGAGAGCATAAACAATGAGAACCTGTTTGTAAGTTGTAACTCTCAAGAAACTGAAATGTTGTTCTGTAGCTCCCGTGAAAGAATTGACTCTGTATATGACTTTTTGTTCTTCATAAGTAGTTTGGTTTTAAGGTCTAAATCATAAATTTGTAAATTAGTACAGGGAATAAAACATTCTCTCCATGCATTTGGAATTATGCACTGAAATGTAACCGTGGTGCATATCTGAATTATGAAGCCCTTTACGTTCCGTGGGAACATGGAAGATTAGTTTTCAGTTGCATGAAGAGCTTAATTAGTAAATATTTTGTGAACGGAACTTTCTTGTCACTTTCACTTATACATGTCTCTTTTGTAGGGTTTCCTGTTTGCTTAAGTTATCTCAGTGCCTTGTTTTCCTTTTTGAGTTCCTTTTAATGGTTAACTACTCTCTTGCTCGTGAATCACCTAAAAGGTAATGCAAATGAAAAATCTCAAGTTGAGCAAAAATTAACTGGAGCTTTTTTAGTTCAGTCCAGAAAGGATGACAACGGGAGAGCTATTGAAATTTCCCGTTTTATAGTTCAATCCAATAATTTCTTACATTAATGACCTATCATTTATCTAATTTCTGTTAGTTGACCATCTATAAGGTTTTCACTTGCATGCATGTACAACGGTGGCCAGGAAATGGTGTAGAATCAAATTCCGACGACCCTAAGGTCATATATTTGCATACTATCCTGGAATGTTGGAGCCTCGTGCAGTTGTTTTATTTTTTGCTAAAGGTGGTTGTATTAGTAATTTTACTTTTTTTACTTCAAGATTATGTTTATCAAATGTTCAACAGGAGACTGGCTTTACTTTCTTTTGGTTTTAAAATGGTTGGGATCCTTTATATGACTTCATAAATAACTTTTCTTATGTGCTTCTTTCTTATGTGTTAATAGTTGTTGCCAAGGGATTCAGTAAATATAGCTCGTTTCTAATCTGGTCTTGTTCTTCTGTTTGCATCCCACTATATTTCTTTAGCAGTTTCCATTTTTGATCCGTGTGTACATGCATCAGGATGCAGCGCAAAAAGGGTCAATTTGCGGCTCGAAATTCTGAGGAGTCCATTGCTTCTGACGTTGCTGAGGAGTCAGGACAGAATGATAATCAGTCGGAAACTCTGTGAGTTAACAATATAACATTTTTGTTTGCTTTTCCTCTTCATGCTTATTTATTCATATAACTTTCTGCAGACTTGCACCTTGCTCATTTGTGCAATTCAGGAAGCAGATTGTTGGAACATGCTCATAGTTTCCCCACATTTGTCAACCTTTTGATGCTTGATTTTTGCTGCACTTCTCTTCCTTCTATGCAATTATATAAGTTTAGCTTTGATTTTAACATCCATTTAATAATATTTCTTAATTAGGTGCATGCATTGTGGCATCAGTTCAAAGAGCACTCCAATGATGCGGCGTGGACCAGCTGGTCCGAGGACACTTTGCAATGCATGTGGACTTTTCTGGGCGAACAAGGTTGGTCTTTTCCCCAGATATTGGCCTTTGGGCAGACATATTAGCTGTTCCTCCTCCTTTGATGACCATGTGAATATGGTTGTGTGAAATAGAGTCTGAATCTTTGTAGCTATACAGTTTGATTTTCCTTGTTCTGTTGAGATACCAAATACTTCTTTGACCATCAGAGTTGCTGATTGTCTGTATCTAACTCAGAAGTCATGTAAATATACAGGGAACATTGAGGGATCTTTCTAAGAAACTGCAACCAGCAGCAGAAGAYGTATGCATGTTTACACTTTGGCTGTCTTTTTTATTATCTTTCAAAAATATTCATTATTTCCCATTRTGAAACTTCTTTACCATGCAGGATGAAGGTGATAGTGACTCTGACTATGGAGCTCCCATCAACACATCTGCTAATATTGCACATCCCAATATGGCTTCTTTTGCTGCTGGCAATTCGTCAGTGTTGGCAGCTAAGCAGTGACTCCTGACGGTTCTCACCATTGAACAGCTCATTGATAGCTCTGTTACTTAAGACTTATGGAAGATTTTCAACTAATTACTGACAATATGTCTTGTCAACTGTACATATATCTTAGCTTAAGATGTGGCTATATTTCTTGATTTAGAATCCCGGGGCTGGATTGAATACCTGACTTTCCCTTCTTTGGAAAGCCTTCTTGACATTTTAGGAACTCAACAAAACATTAGTTTTTTCCCCTTGTAAGCAGCTAGATTTGCAAACTTGCAGCTGAGGTAGAAATTGTTGGTAAATAGGGGAAGTATACTCTTATCAGACTATTTGGTGTCTTCTGGTAAATCTGAGGAGTAACATGAAATTTGTTCTAATTTTTTCTTTTTCTTCGTCGTTTGGGCAGCATAATGGATGAAGAATTCCAATTCCAGGTCTACTGAATCATGTACCTAAGCCAAAATCTCGAAATGATTTGAGCCATTTGGGTAAAACTCTCATTTATCTTTTCCACCAAATCTCGATTCCAAYTAAGGCATGAAAGAGGAAATTTCGTAATCCATACTAAGCGAGTGGCACAGCTTCTACTCGGTAGTGTTACTGTGTGACTTCTCCAGCTATTAGTTTGAGGTGTTGTTTCCTGGCTTCACTTACTAGGACGTGACTAACGACAATGGAATATGTTGAAGACGTCGAAATCATTTTCTTGACGGTGCCTCCAGGTCGGCTTTACAACCAACATTTCCCCCATTGCTCTCTTATTTCACATTTTATTATTGCATATCTGTTGTTAGAATCTCATTTTCGATTCATAATAAAATGAAATTTTCTATATCAACTTGATGCCTCGGATATTTTCCTCCTTTATGCAAGAGTAAATTCGTGTAGATTAAATTATTATCAATATCTGAATCCCTAATCCATTACTCCCTTTAAAATACTGCCAATAATTCCAACCCACTTCCAAATCTAATCCAAAATCTTGTCTTCATATACATATCCATTATCCATTGTCTCAACTCCGGTAGTAATCGACTGCTACCCATCTCACTTTTCAACTTCCTCATCACCAATCATCAAATCCCATTCAGTACACCTGCCCTGCCACGCCACCAAATCCTACACCTGCGTTGCTCCTTATGATTCCCCCTCCCGACAGGTCGACACATAATGCTCCATAGTAAAATATTTTAATCGGATAAACTCATTTCCTTTTTCAGCCTCTTCAAATGATAATATGCGCGGCACGCTTTGCAAATTTTCCCCCTTTTAGGTTCCTCTTATTATCATTAAATAAATTAATTATTTATTCTGTATATAAGGCAGAGAGAGAGGGGGAGAGGGAGCCGTGAGATGTGGGTAAATTGCTCTAATAGAACAGTATGATTGATATTTGAATGGAGGAGGTGGAGAAGAGCTTGAATTTTTTATTCAAATGGCGTAATTATGAGTATAATAAATTGTAATCGGTAAATATCGGGGAGGAGAGTGATGGCGTCGAATCCAAAGGCACGTACTTACGACGGCGATGATGACCATACGGCTACGAGAATTGAATTGGAAGAGGATGATGAAGACGATGAGGATGATGGAGGTGAGTATGATGATACCGGAGATGACGTCATGGATGTTGCTGAGGATGTTCATTTGAACGATTCTAAGAATTATCATCACTACAGCCACAGTGGCGGAGGCGGAGGCGGAGGCGGTGGTCTTCAAGTAGTGGCGCAGAGGACTGGTGAGCTGACGCTCTCGTTTGAAGGCGAAGTTTATGTTTTCCCTGCTGTCACTCCTGAGAAGGTATTAGTATATTCTTTTCTCTCTCCTTTTTGGATGCTTAATGCCTTTTTTTCTTAATTTTAAAGTTTTTACCGGTGTGTAATATTGATTTGCACATAGTTGATACTACTATATTGTTTGTATATGCTCGAGTCTCTTTCTGTGTGTGTTGAATGATCAATATAGATACGTCTAAGACAAACAAGTTCTTAGATAACGTGCAATGTTGCTTTGCTTATTTTCTCAAGAAGGAGGTAAGTGTTAGGTTTAGCTACATATGTAATCTGCATCATTTTACGTACGAATTTTGAATGTATATATCACGTATGCGCGTACGAGTATATATGCAAAACAGGCTGACATATTTGTGTAGATGACTGTTCATATAAAGTCAATGTTATCACTGTTATTGTTTGCTGTTGAATGAATGATCTTGAAATTCGGTGGATACCTGAGAGAAGTGCAGAAAGTTGTGATTTTTTAATTTGTTTTAAAAATCTCTATTCTCTTTGAAGAAGAATAACAGAGTTGACAGCGGAAGAGGCTCCTGTGCTTTTCTAGAAACATTTTAACCTTCGCGAACGAAAATTGCATGGAAAGATCCTTTCAGAGAAATCCCAATCTTATAGGGGCCATGCATTAAAGCAATTGAAGATTGTTATTATTTCTGAAATTGTTCCGGACATATAAAAGTTTACTAAAGAGAGTTAATCTATCTTAGTCATTTGCTCTTCTTTACAAAATGTTTGGAGCTTTCTTTGTTCCTCTTTCCTTTCTTCTTCCAATTTTTTTTCMGRGCATAAAGCATCTTGCTTTTGATTATGTATTCAATTGTTTTGTTTCGGAAGAAAATGTTATATTCTTTCGAACAGTATGTGATATGGATATTTGAATTTCTATAACATCTTTACTATATTTCCAATCTGTTATGCTTATTTTTCCTTGTCTTCTTCATTTCTAGGAAGTTTTTGTGTGTCATAATGGCATGCCAATCTCTTGATTTCACTCCTTCAGCATGTTGACCTATATGCACTGTATTGCATCCTGCTCCTGCTGAAGGCCAACTAGTTTCTATTTTTCTTTCCATTTGCATCTCTGTTTGGCATATTATGATTCTAAATGCAGCTTTTTTGGATACTCCCTCCCAAAATAATTGCTCTATTTGAAAATTTTTGTTTCAAATTATTGCTACGTCAGAAAATCAAGGCAATATATTATTTTTCCAACTTTACATTTATTTAGTTTTCATTTACTAAACAATATTAATTAAATTTGAGTATTAATTTCAAGTTTGAGTAATTCCAGATATGGACATTTAGCTTTTGTAGACATCTAACTACTCCTATTAAATGATTCCTTTATCCATGTGCTTACCCCAAATGGAGCAATCATTTTGGAATGGAGGGAGTAATATATTAGGTACCAGAGACAAGTTGCATGCATCTTTGTCATTTGTGAAGTTTGTTCCTTTTGTCTATATCCATGAGGGACCAAGTTGATGCTAAAAGGCTGTACTCAACAGGTAAAAGCAGTACTATTGCTTTTGGGTGGACGTGACGTACCTACTGCTGTGCCCGCTATTGATGTCTCATTTGATCCAAATAATAAGGTAGTTCTGCAATCAATATCATCATATTAAGTTTTTTTTTTATCCATCAGTAGTTTTTTTAATGCCATATTGTGATTGAATTTTTAGGGAGTTGATGATACACCAAAAAGGTCCAATCTTTCACGAAGAATTGCCTCCTTGGTAAGGTTCCGTGAAAAACGGAAGGAGAGATGTTTTGACAAGAGAATTAGGTATAGCGTTCGCAAAGAAGTTGCTCAAAGGTCAGAATTTATCTCATTTTGTTTTTCTTGCCGATGCAATTAGTGTGCTGTTCTATATTGAACACTTCTGCAGACAATTTGCAAGATGTTGAAATGATAGCTCCTTTAAATACTTATCATGTATGCATATTTCAACCAAGTGCATATGGAACCTTATAGGAAGTGGTAATTTATTTCCAAACCACCTACAAATAAGAAAAGAATCTAACTTACAGAAAAGGAATACTTTTCAAACTTCAAAATCTTTACTAGGTATTGAACTAATGAATTCTTGTTGGTCCATTATGCTACTAGAAGCTTACATAAGCATCTGCTAAATTAAGAAATAAAATATATCAAACTCACATTAGCGGACACAAACAAGGATCACAGTCAACTCCTAAATTAGCCATTATGAGTCACAGTTGTCATTCCTTCAACTGCTTTGCTTTGTCTGAATTTCCATTATAACTTGATCTGGTGAAGATGTTTTTCGTTTTCTTTTTCCAAGTATAACGACCTGTGTTCCTCCACTAGAATGCACCGGAAGAATGGTCAGTTTGCATCTCTTAAAGAAGGTTCTGGGTCTTCTAGTTGGGATTCAGCAAAGAGTAGCCTTCAAGAAGATGATACACATCGGCAAGAAACTATGTGAGTTTCACATCCATCTGATTTTGCTTCTTCAGAACATTAAACTAGTTATGTTTTTACTGTGATATATTTTATTTGATTGGTATGCTCAAAGTAGTTTTACTTCTGCTTTTGCATATTCTGTAGTCTACGCAGGTGTCATCATTGCGGTGTTAGTGAAAATTGTACTCCTGCAATGCGCCGTGGTCCTGATGGACCCAGAACTCTTTGCAATGCATGTGGGCTTATGTGGGCGAACAAGGTTTGGAAAGATCCTATTTCTTTTCATTTTCAAAGATAATTTTGTTCTTGTAGACTTTTAGGGAGATAGTCTTATTGTTGCCCATTTCTGTTAAAGGTTCTTTCCTCCTTTTTTTTTTTTTTTTTTGTTGTGTGTGTTGGGGGGGGGGGGGGGGGTGCCTTTTGTTCTCCTGGCATATGTTTCTTCTCGCGTAACACCTTTGAAAATCTTGATAGTTTTTCTTAAACCTGCTCTGCAGGCTTGAACATTCTTTTTTGGACTTCCCTAATAAAAAAGCGGATACTATCGAAACTTGTGATCAGTTTGCATGCTATTCAATAAAAACTTGATTATTTCRAAACGGGATAGCACCCAGTTTCTCACTTTCCTTTGATGTGGTAGGATAATCATTTCTGGAAAACCCCGAAGTAGAAAATTTCTCTTGTTCATATACAATAGCAATGAAATGAGAAGGTACTGACAGACAACTATCTTGTCTTTAGTAATGACTTGGTTAGATGAACAAAATAGTTATAAAAGCAGTACATTGTATATGGACAAGGAGTTCTTTCTCTTTTGCACTTTCGTTTGTTGTATTATGCACCAAAACGGAAGGTCGTTATAGATTAAAGAGAAAGGGATGCGGAAATCATCTTTAGCTTCATGTCATGCAGTAGTCATATATTATTAGGGTAATGAATTTTCAAAGATGCTTATATTGTCTATAAGGTTGCATTCTGCTGTCGGTCCAGGAAAATTGTCCTATTCAGAAAGTCAGCAATAGATGTGAAATAATGAGACATTTGCCAACTGCTGTATTTAGTCTTCATTGTTTGTGTGAATGTTCTTRATGATGATGATGATCATCATCATCTTTTGCTCTCTCTCTGCCTATGGGCACATTCACACTTGCGTTTGTGCAACACAGATCCATAGTTGATGAAAGATATATTTTCGCTATGCTTTTTTCTGCTTTTGCATCTGCGTGCTTTTGTGGTCTTTTCATTTTTTATGCACTTCTACTTTAATTCTTAATCATGTACTTGGATTGGACTTCGAATTTAGTTTGTTTCATTTTTGGTCTTTTGGGTGTCAGAGAACTCTAAGAGATCTTAGCAAGGGAGGGAAGAATATGTCTTTACACCCAGTGGAGCTGGTATGTTTCTTCGCGAAAAGAAAGAATATAAATTTTCAGTTCCGACTTCCATTTCTGAATCTGGCTATAGTGACCCTCTTAAACAGTATCAGCATGCATTCCTGTTCATGATAAGCAGGAGTGGTGAAGATTATTAACTCTTGTATATGCCTTACTATGTATGTTACTGGCAAAATGATTTAGCTAACATTGTCCACGGGATGTCCAGGGCACACCAGCTGACATAAAGCCTTCATTCCTTGAGGGTGAAAATTCCTCTGGAAACCAGGACGAACTTGTATGTCATTCTTGGCTTGTTACAGAAATGTTTGAAAAGTTTGTTTATTGTTTTTTAACGCTTTTGCAGAAAACTCCTCCTCCCAAGACTTTAATGGAGGAAACTTATAATCATTCCACCAACCCAGACAACTCAGTATGTTCTTATTTTGACATGTTATTGCTGTCACGTCATACTTGCAGCCACTGCCTTTGAATTTAATCTGCTCATAGAATGTTTCATTTCCACTGCAATTGTGTCATAACATTCCATATGGTTCTTGTCAATATAATCAAAGGAATCATTTCTTGAAAAGAACTTGCTTGCTCTACCTCAATCCTACTTGATGTAGACATAATGTTTCACTTGCTTGTTTCTCAGTTCTCGTACCACTTATGTGTGTACCGAAATAACTAACATCAACAAGTTGAAAAGAGGTGTAAATTTGTTTGACAGCACCGTAGGTTAGCAGAGATGCATTTGTTCTTTGGAACTTGAATGCTTCTTGGGCACCATGGAAGAATTTTTGTCTGGAAAATAATTTCTCATTTTTATATGGTAGTCATGTTTGCTACTCTCGTTTATTTATTTCATTAGAAGATAATGATCTGCATATTTAATTATTGCCCATGGTCTTGGATTAAAAAGCAAGACAAAATTGATGCCCTTATTGCAGAATCTTAGTGGATCTGGTAAAGATATGCCAGTGGGGATTGTGAGGTCTTCAGGCGACCTGGATGAGCAGGTAGTAGATGTATCGTATGGTTCCTTTAATCTCCTCCACACACTTCTTTCCACGCGTCACCAGTAAGGTTCTGTACGTGCAGACCACAATTTCTCATTGGAAGTTCCGCTCTGCAGGACACTTTGGTTGATTTTGCAAATACTCCAGAAACAGAGTGATATCCCCGCCGACTTTGACTAGTAGTTCTTCCATCTGTGACTGCATCTTGTTTCTTGTACAATAGCCACTGGTGTWGCGGAGACACGGATCAAAATTATTTATTTCTCTCATAATGGCAGTCCACAAATGCGTCCATGTTTGTTACATATGTCAAATGTAATTATAATATCATTCTCTAGAGAGGAGTTCGCAAGAGAACTAACATTAGATGTAGCAGGAGGGGCAGTTGTTCATAGGAGTCGAGTCTTGCTGATACTAGCGTGAAAGGAGTTGGGGATGTGTTGTAGATGCACATTTAGTTGGACGGTCGATACTTTTCTGTGATATGCCTAAATTGCAAAATTTAACTTGCTTGCCCTTGTAAACTTGTAGTTAAAAAATGCTCCTCTTTTTTTCTTTTTTACTTCTCCGAAGCTAAAGTTTCCGAATCTTCTATTCTATGTTTTGGTTTCAATTTTCTAGATAAAATTTCCTYTTCTCCAGTACTCGGAAAAAATTGCTGAAAGATCACAGACTTCATTTTCCTACAGACAGCGCGCAAGTGCAAAAGGGGAAATAACTGCTCACTACGGTTAATCATTGAAGAACTAACGGTTGGCATCCTTGGTGGCTCATTTCACCTTCCTTTTRGAAAGTTAGAAGGAAACATAACAATAAAAGCAAATATAACTAAAATATAGAGAGGCAAAGAAGAGTAAAAACGGAGGAAATAGGGAACAAAAGAAAGAGTATATTAAGCAATTTAGATCAATATATAGTGTAAATGTACGTTYTTTGTATCAATTTACACGTCGCACCATACAAAATTCCTTCTCCATTGCCAATGCAATTGGAATCATATGTAGCTGGTCATTTCATTTATTTCTTTCTGCAATCTATAAATAAAACCCCGCTTGGTCGGCTGCTGCTAAGGTTCCAACATTTGCAAAATTATCGACTCTGAATGAGACATGTTCGTTTCACTTTGGATTTTACTAGAATGGGAAATGCTATTGCAATTTGTAAAGGGTGATTCCCTCCCAGCGAAATATGCTGCCACTGGAACAAAATGAGGATCTCTTTTCTTTTTTGCGTATTTCTGTTTATCTGCATGGAGTCCTTGACAGTGGCACCATTTTGACCGAGGAAAATGCTCGTCAAATCTTCAGAATCAGTGCCCGTGGTCGCCATGCACTCTTCTGATTAATCAAAATTTCCATAATTTTAACTTCTAAATGTGGAGAACGTAGAGAAGACCACCATTGCGCAACTCCGCTACTCGATGAAGTCTTCATAAGGTGAGGATCCGCTTGAAGAATCACTTTCATATTGTGTCATCTCTCTTGGCGAAGAGGGGAGTGATTCTCTCTGCTGGGAAGATATACCTGATGCACAAAGCAGTCAGTCAGTTTTATGTCTATCAAGGGGCTGTTCTACTAAGCTTAAAAGCAGTCAGTTTTATGTCTATCAAGGGGCTGTCCTACTAAGCTTAAAATCAACTGCTTTAAAACTTAGCAGAACAGCCCTGCGTCTGTTGACTTCTCTAAGCCAAATCATAGAAGAGTTCCATTGAATATGCATTATACGTAGGTGTCAAAAGTACTAAGATCGACAGGTAAGGATATTGATAGAAAGCGAAAAACACAATGGAAGTTTTGGGAAAACCCAGAAAAGTAAAAGAATCGACAACGCCTCTCAAATACACAAGCCAGCAATTCCAATATCTATACAGATTGAATTGAGGGGTCAGCCTTAAATGGTTATGATACTCTGGTAAAAACCCTGAAAAGTAAAAGAATCGACTAGGCAAAATAAGCAATAACTGTTAATGATGTAAAGTAAGGCAATATCATGAAAATGAGCTCCACAAACCTTTCTGTCCCCTGGAACGGAACTTCTTTGTGTGCCTTCTAATTAACCTCTTTGCTTTTGTTATGGTTAGTTGTCTTGCAAATGGAGAGAACTCTGCTTCACTCTCACTCCAATCCCCATGTACGTCATTCTCTGCTTCACCCCTCATTGTCCGGAGAACAAAGGCCTTGGCCTTCCGGCGCTGAGAATTGAAAAGACCCCTTATGGAGGTGACAAACCCATCACCTGCTCCATCACTTGGACGTTTAGGCCAAGTTAGTGGATATGGATTTGATTTTCCAGCCGACCCTCCATCGCTGTCGCTAAAATTAAGATCGATATCAGGAACAGTAGCATTACTAACTTCTTTCTGACTCTGTGCTTTATCTTTAAACTTCTTTCCCTGTACGGACAATCAAGCATATATGTAAAAGGGAGAGAACAATAACTAGTCTCTAGAATAATTGAGTTTCTATAGGAAATAGAATTTATCACTTTGGTTGGTGGAGAAGTACATCAATCCTCCAAATGCATAGGGCAAAAAAAGTTCGAGTTTAATGGAACTAAAAGGTGTAATCACCACTTAAAAGTGTGCAAGTTCAAAAAAGAAGCATATTATATAGTTACCTGCATCCCTGTGACGGACTTGAGGACTCCCCAGATGATATGTTTCTTAACTCGTGAGAATAGCCTTCTCCAAGTTCCAGTAAATTCAACACGATGGAAAGTATCCATCAGCAGCCTTAAGTCACTCACTGCAAATCTTGATCCTTCATAAGTGACTAGCAGTTCAACCTACTCATAGAAAGCAAAATGGTATTAGTGCAAAAATAATGTCCTTATGGAAGGGAACGTTTCTAGCAATGAATATACCTGACTTATTTTGATATTATGGAAGTCCCTCATTCTTCGGGGCCTTGATCTTTTCTCATCATTTGCTTTGCCTAGTTTTTTCTCTTCATGAGAAGTACGACCAGGTTTTATGTTTTTGGATTCTTTAGATTTATTTCTAGTTGGCTCGTCTGGAGGCTCAACACAAGGCAGGGAGCCACTTTTTATAGAAGAAACACTTGATGAATGAGCCTGCAGTACAAGTTCATTAGCTACAGATTCTGCCACAGATTCCTCCCATGTCCTATCAAAGGAAGACGTTCGCCTAAGCTCTGGAGTTGAACCACAGACTATATTTGCTTTTAGGTTTTGCAACTTCGAAGGCTGTGCATATTAAAAATCCAAACAGTACTCAATATAGTTATCTATGCTTGAAATAATAAAATCTAGGACATTTAAAATAAAGGACTGGTAGTTCTACTTAATTGACTCTTTCAAGGAGTATAATATACAGAGCAGCAAGAAGGCTATAGCTGAACGTGAAAAAAAGCAGAAACTTACTTGAGATGCATCAGCATGGGAAGTCTGGCCCGTTCCAGATGTAAGTGGCGATTTGGTGGACACCTCAGAATCTTTTGTCAGATGGCTGGCTGACACTGATGCTTCTTGTGTTGATAGGCCTCTCTTCACACGTCTAGACCCAGCAGTAGTTGAAACCTTCCAAACTTCCTACAGATCCCAAAACATTAGAATATCTCCTTTGTATGAATAAAACTTGAACAAACCTTGTCCCGCATCATAACTAACCTGCCGCCTTTGGGAGTCTTGTTCTTCTTCAGGGAAGAAATACTCCCACATCATTCTGTACATTGTCTCAGTTAAGTGGATTTTTAACGGGTAGATCTCCACCTAAAAACAGAGATTAAGTATCTTTTCATGCAAACTATAATCAAATTGCTGAAACTCAACTTGGTTCAACAGAAGTAGATATTGGATTTCCTATACGAAATCTAGGGGAGCTTAATTAGCACCTCCAAGGCTTCATTCTATTTATAGAGGGTGAAATTAAAGAACGCAACCAATAACATAATAAAGAAGTTTTTTTGAGATATCACTAGAAACATACTCGTACATTTGAGGCAACTGCTGAAAAAACTTCGCATGCATAGTAAACCAGAGAACTTTAGATACGATCCTGAATAAATTCCTCTATCCTCCAACGCCGTTGAATTTAATTGAAATTTTACCTTTTCATTTCAAACTTGGCACTACAAGAATTTTATATCTTCTTTATATTAGAAAGCCCTATCTTAAGTTATATGCCAAGAGTTCAAACTATCCTCGGGCATAGCAGATTCACCAGGCAGTAGCCAAAATATCTATATTCTTTTCCTAAATATAAATGTTTGTCAAAGGATGTCATATGAATGCTTGATGGAGAATTTCTTTCTTTGGAGTGCCGGAGCTCCTTGAATCTACAGTTTCTCCAAGAACCACTGCTACCTTAAACACAAAGTAATGTATTTCTACAAATAGGAGTTATGCTTCACTCTGAACTTATTATTCCATGAACCAAATCATTTTCTCTTCTACTATTCTCTAGAAGTTCTGTGCATTGCTCTGAGACATTGAGAATCCCCTTCACTCTCATGTAGATAACAAACTCAAATCCCACAGAAACAGTTCTGTTCAACTGCAGAGGTTAAGCCCTGATGTTACACCAACTACCTTCATTCATTCATGGAAAAGCTTTTGATTTTCTTCAGTGAGCAATGCCAAGCTCTTGAACAGTACATGAATATCAAAAAGTCAGAAAACTTTCCACGTGAAGTTGATTTTACMRACAGCTAACAGGGAAGAAGATTATTAAATAATCTATATGACTGCAGAATCCAAAATACCACTACCAAGCTGCTTGGAACTTTGTTCAAATCCAGACACTAATGTAATCTAAAATAGAGTTTTCAATTGCGACACCTGATAAACTAAACCACAACCCTTGTATAATGCAAGCTCTCCAGCAACCACAGATCCATACTGGAAATGATTCTGACTTTTAAACCAACTGAAGTTATTAGCTTAAGAAGAAAACGGATGGCGGGAGGTCAAATTACCTGGAATAGTTCCAGAGGAGAGTTCCCATCCTTTGGAGCTCCCTGCTTTGAATCTACTCGAAGCATGACTTTTCTGCAGCCAGAAGGGAAAATATAGTGAAGTCATGGCAGAGTTGTTCCACTGATAAAATATTTAGCTATGGACATATATGTCTTAGACATAAATTGCAGATTAAATTGGTAAATTAAAGAACCATCTCCTACAATTTATCACAATATGGAGCTTCTTTCATGATTTTTGTTAACTTACCACTTCATCTTAAAGTTCAAGCTGATGAGCGGAGTGAAAATAAACACTRCTTAACAAATTTAAAATTACTCCGACTGACCAAGTCACATTCCAGAAACTCACTGCCTAACAGTAACAGATTGCTTCTAGTGCGTGACATTTCAGAAGTTTTAAGAGAAAAATGGTGTAAAAACATAAACGAGCTGCCCAGGTATAAACTTGAATCTGCAAGAAATAGTTCTGTAATTTCCAATAAATAAAAGAAGCATACTTTCCCCACTCAGGAGGAGGATTCCATGCTGACAAAAGCATATCAGACTTCGCATTGGGCAGGCAGTTCCTCACAACAAAGTACTTTGTTGTGAACCGAGCAACACCAACATCTTTGTAATCCCTATCGAAGTCATATATCTGCATCCAGAAATTGGATTACAAATGTTTAGATAAAAGAAGGAATTAGGACAGCGAATACAGTTGTTCTCATGCAAGTTTGTTCTAATAGAATAAGTTAATCTTACATGACCTCCGCTGAGGTTCATTGTGATTTTAGTGTCCCCAACCCCCCCCCCCCCCCACCTCTCGATTGAGAAATATAGTAATCTCCCATTGGACCTGATGACATTGATTTTGACTTATAATAAGGCCATTATACCCTATACTTATCTATATAATATAACAATAACAAACAAACAAAAGTTTCTATCTTTTTGAGTGATAAAAACTATTCTTATTAGGATAAAAAACTTTGATAACTTATCAATTTACTTAGGTACTTTGTACAAAATTTACTTAGGTACTAGTACAATCAACCTTTTTTTTTTTTTTCTTTTTAAAAGTGTTGTGTTTATATTTCCTCTCAAAATGTTAACTTTAGCCTTGGTGTAATAAATACATATGAAGCAATGGCTAGTATCATTTGTTCCAAGCTATCAAAGCTAGAACTGAACAATTTTTTGGTGAAATTGTGATTGATTTARGCCTTTACTCTAGTCCACTTGTACTATCATTTGATATTTACTAATCCCAACAAATATGTTGTTTCTTTTTCTCACACTTTCTTACTTATTTACTTATTCGGATTTACAAGTCATGTCATCCATCTTCTTAGCCATTAACCCAAATAACGCAGTGCTTGAATGCAATGCTATTCTAGAATTCTATCTTATAGTACACAATTCAAATGAGAGTATACAAGCTAAGCTATCTACTAAATGGGCAGAGATGGAAAAGCAATAATTTTTTCAGCGTACACTAGCAAAATATAAATAGTAGGGGAGATAGTTGAAGATGTATATCAGACCCCAAGGGAGGTTAATGTAGTTTCACAAATAATAGGGCGGTTAGTGTAATTGCGATAACTCCTCAAATGATCAGTTTAGTTTACCCTTAATTTAAAAAATCTCTGAAAGAAACTGCATCCAATTAAAAAAGTAAATGCACTGCAAGAGAAAATAATACATTGGTGTAAATTTTTAATTTTTTATTTTTTCTATCCTCAACATTTCCCAGACTTCAGGTGCAAGATATCTGGATTTTATAAATGGACAGAAGATGGAGGGGAAAGCATCCCCAGCCTTCCAGGAAAACCTAAATGCAAAAAAGACATGCTGCCGACAATTGAATAACTTGATAACTAAACAGTAATCAAGTTCTGATCTCATGACCTGATAAAATACATGGATCACAAATTCTCGAACGGCTAAAAAGTCCAAGTCTGGGTTCCAAGGTCATTTCATTGTTCAGAATTGTTTAAGTGGAAAAATAATTGAATTACACTCTTCCCTGTCAAGCATTGAGTAACAATTCATTGACCTTATAAAGCAGAAGGAAAATCATTAATATTTCTCTGAACCATGAAAAGTGGGAAGAATCTCAAACGCTTACCACTGCCTAATTTCACACCTTTCCCTAGCAAAAACCTCAGTAAACAAGCTCATGGAACTTTTTAGAAATATCCCGTTTAAGCATCAATATCGATGCTCAATTGTCCCTCAATTATTGAGCCTTAACTGTATTAAGATCAGTTTCCTTTCTCAAAAACATATTCTGCAACCTATAGCACAGAAAGCAAGACATCTCAGGTCACTTGCAAAAGGAGCAAATYACCCTCCTATAAATAAGTCTGCCAATTCCACAGATAGACTGTATATATATCCAAATTCTTTTACTGAAAAAGAAGACTGAGGGCCTCTCACTATGAAAACAATCAATTTTGTAGGAATAGAAGTGTCTTAAATCTCTTAGAAAGTATAGTGGAACGGAGAGAGTGTGGTGGTGGATACTTGACATATTGTGGCAACACTACAGTACTTGTCATTACTGGCTTAAAAAGAGAGAGTGATAAGCCATTGACTAACTTTTGTGTGCAACTCTTTTGAAGGAGTTACGGGGTCCAGTTTATTTGATCAATCACGTTTAGGTTCTAGAACATCTTTTTGTCATAAGTAAAGGTACTTCCATAAATATTGCACCAAGGGTTAGGTTTGAGAACATCTTTTTGTCATAAGTAAAGGTACTTCCATAAATATTGCACCAAGGCCATGTACCCATAATACAAGATTCATACAAAAAGGAAGCAAAAAGATACCAAAAGAATCAAGATATACATCAAATGCTAGACGAACTCAAAAACTGCACAAAAAGAACTAGCCTCATAGATACAAACTTCTTAACACCAAAAAAAAAAGAAAGACACAAAGGACTTCCTCTCTTTCCATGTCAAAGGACTAACATACTAGTCCCTCTTGCAACATACAAAATTTCCCCACAAATAGTTTTTTAGACAAATTTAGGTTACAGAAACCAGATGCTCTTTTAAGTCAACAAATCTGAATCTACCTTTTGAAACAGCAAAAAGGAAAGAATAGAATAAAAAATTAGTTGAATTCAAGAAATTGAATGTGTATCCCTTTTTTGCAGTCACATCTTTCTTCTCTTCTGTTGTTTTCTTGTTTGAGGGGTGCTACTCTCAATGATAATCTATCATGTTTCATCCGTAAAAAATAACGACATCACTTCACTTAACAGAATACACAAGCTCTTTTCCCCCTCGTTGCCACCTCTCATCCACCCACGATACCCAAAAGAATCTAAATTTATCAAGGGAGGAAGAAAGATCAACACATACAAATTGCAGATTTCAAGGATTCAAGGGAAGAAACTTGGAATGAATATAAAGATCCTCTAACTGTGATCTTTGATCTGATTATTTGGGGCTCTATTCAGCTATACAGCTGCAAAAATCTCTTATAAGCAAGAAATTTTTCGAGTAAATTCCAATGCTTATTAGAATCAAGTTCTCGAAAGCTTAAAATAAGCAGCTTTCAGAATTTTTTTTTTTTTTTTTTTTTGGTGGCTTCCTAAAGCCAAAAGCTGTTTTAAACTGTTCTCAGTTTCTTTTAAGAACAGCTTTTGAAGCTTAAAAAAGGTGGAAAAAWGCTGTTTTGGAGAACCAACCTGGAGGTGCTTTCCAAAACAGTTTTTGCCAAAAGGACTTTGCTTTGTTCAGCAGAAAAGTACAAACTTTGACAAAGAGGCCATTAATCTTTATCTGAGCAAGATTTTATCTGGGGATTATAAAAAGAGAGCTGTACAGCTCGTTCTTGCAACCTTCCGTTAATTCAAACTAATTATCCATGTCTCAGACAGATTAATGCATAAGAAAAGTTATCACAACCCTATAATAAACCAATCAGGAAAAAGGTTATTGCACTCATAATTTATGAAGACTTACCATGTCATTTATCTCAGCTTCAGCAAAAGATTTACCATCAACAAGCATGCTCCAAACCACTTTATTAATTTGCATTGAAATGCGCATGGCATAAGAAGGACTTTTATTCTTCTCCTTTTCCATTAGTCGCTGCTGTGCAGCTTTTTGCAGAGCCATTCTTAGTGAGGCAGATGCAGCCTTTCTAGATTTTTGTGCATTTGCTAGTTCTTTCTTTAGTCTTTTAACCTGTAGAAGAGAAGCTTATTCTTTCCCATCCATAAATAGATATCATAACAAATGCAAATACAGAAGACACAAGAGTCAAATGAGCATCAATATTTTACAATTGCATGCATGTATATTTGAACATTTCTTTATGGTGACGATACATATAAAAAGAACATCAGACTGCTGAGGAGACTGGACTTCTTGAACTTACGATCTCTTAAGCAAAAAATATTATTTCAGTTCTTGCTAGCTAGTATTAATGCCAAAATTTATGAAGGTAAACTGCATGAAATCCAGATAAGCAGTAAGTAGGAAGCAAATCATTCTGTCCTTAAATGCTCCAACTCATAATGGAAAAGAGGTCACCTAATCAAATGTACTGTATCATAGATTTACCCTGTTTACTTACTCCTAATTTTCAGAGAGTAAAGTCACAGTCTTATTTACCACTATGTGGAACGCAGAGTTGTGAAAATGAATTAAGAGGAGATCTGAAGCGATGGAAGTAAGACTAGTAATGTTCTAATGCTCACATGGAAATCTGAACCTATTGTATCCATGAAACTTATTGTACCAAACAAAATATAAGTTAATACTCCTATGACAAGTAGGTAAAGCAGAAAAATGGTCATTCATTGATTTAGTACCAACACGATTCACTAGAGTTTGTTCATTACCACATTCGTGGCAGACTACAAATTTTAAAAAGTAAGATTGCAATTGGCAGTACACTGAAAAGTTCATCACTCACCAGTATAGACCTTCCTCCTATTATCATCCACAAATCACCATCCTTTTCTGGAGAAGGATCTCCAGAAGCATCACCGTAAAGAGATAATTTCCTAATATCCTCCAGGATGAGTTTTTGTGCTCGCTCTTTCTGTTCAAGCTCAATTCTTGCAAGTTCTACCTCCTCCACACCATCAGGAACAACTTCATCTGCCTCCTCTTCAACATCATCATCTTCTGCTGGGTATGAAAGACTACTCTTTCGAGGCCTGAATCAGAAATGGCAAGCTACTATTCACATAAATTTCGAAACGGAAATTTAATAAATCAATGTGCATCCTTTTTGTCCCCATTGAGGTATTGTACTTCCTCTATCTCAAATTGAATGTCTTCAACCTTTTTTTTTTTTTTAAGCACAATCTTACCAAAATGGATTATTATAGCACCCGTATGTAATATTCAGACCACCTTTTCCTTGTAAGGCGAAAGAGATGATGAGCATCTATACTGAAAGTTTTTCATATTTAAGTGAACTTTCGGAACATGTTAAAATAAAAATTTAAAACATTCAATTTGGAATAGACAATATTTAATTAACCGGCATAATTGAGTAACTGGCCAAAAGAATACTACAATGTGGGGATGAAGAGATATAACACTTACTTAGGAAGCCTAGCAAAGAGAAGATTGGTCAACACATCAAGCATAACCTGGAACTGCCGAGATGTCATTGTTGCTGTTATGTTATGGGAGTTAAAAGTGAGCTCTTTCAAGGGTTTCACCTGCAGCACAAAAAAATTATACTTGGTGGATTATCCTGATATCATATCTAACAAAATAAGGGGGCCATGTGATGCATGATCTGATTCTTCATTATTGTCTATTGAATAGAAGATCTAGAACCACAAATGCTTCAAACAAAGATCTTGCCACACCTTCAGATCTGAAGAGTCACCTTTGTGCCTAGTATAGCGGAAGTACATATCACAGGGCATGAAAACTCTTTCAAGTAAAGCCCCAGTTCGCTTTACTTTAGGTGAGCTCCTGCGAATTTTAGGAAGCCACTGCAATCCAGCCCCAGGATCTACATCAGTTGGGGCAACATGAGCTTGCACATGCTCCAACATTACAGAGAACTCCATGCGGCTCCATGTCATTTGAGGTTGAGATTCAGGAACTTGAGCATTTCCTCCAAGTGCTTGTTCAATCATCTCATAGCCAACCTGAAGCACTGAATGGAAAGATCGAGCTAAAACACGCCCACTAACAGCAGCAAGAAGAAATCGACCCTGTAAAAAGAATATCCAGAAAAAAGATGAAGATTATTTGACGCTTGATCAAGTTCAGTGTTAGATGGATGCGAATGAGTGTCTCAAACATATGATGAACTTGATAAAAAAGCATGCACATATTCCACAACCTCAAGAAAGAAACTTTTGTCCATCCTTATGATGTAACCTTGAAAGTATATCCAATTGAAGGGCTTCTACATGAATCTACAGTAAGGGGTTGGTAAGACTACTGGAATTTAGGAAGTCAAAGAAAACAAAAAATTCATATTAAAGCTGGGAAGAGCTTAAACCTTATCAGTAAACATTAGTTTCCTTCACGATCTTGTGAAGGTGGAAAATGGATATAAGTGAACATTTCAACTTCATACCAACATTTTTCATGTTATATCTATGGTTCTAAGTTCAATTGTGAAGCAGATGAAGTGGAGGGTGTCAAAAGGAGAAAATATTCTGGAAAGGAACAGTGAAATCATAAGCAATAAAATGAAGCAGTGAGTTTCCTAATCGGAGAAGCTTCGCAAATTAGAGTTCAGATATATTTGTATTGGTTGCAGTATTGAACTAATACGAGGTCTTCAATGTTTAATTAATGAAAAGAAGAAATACAAGAAAGATGATGAGGAATCCTCAAGAAAGAAACAAAAACTACATTAATGCAGCCGTCAAATCTCCTGCAAATCTATCAATGCTATGTCCCCATAAAAACACCAGGTACTATTGCCAAAAGAAATGATAGAAAGACAACTCTATCCCGAAGTAACTCAATAGGCATATACTGATCTTCAAAAATCTATACATATCAKCCAAAGAATTGCAAACAAATCATATTGCCACAGAATCCCCCCCACCTAGTCTTGCAAAACCCACGAAAAGTTATCTGCACAAAGAACCTTATTAGGACACTCCCACTTCTCATCCACCAAAGAGAAACAAATTCTGCCAATACTTCCTTGCTGTGTGACAATGAAAGAAGTGGTATGCATTGTGACGAATCCTAATCCGAACTCAGACAAAGTTAAAGAACCTATGGTATATTAAAGACCAAGGCTATATTTGAAAGAAACTTAAAAGTCAAACTTTTTCTTAAATCGAGTTTTCATTACTTTTGAAACTTAAGTGAAGAAAATTTCTCAATTCAAGAAAATATACCATTTGTTTTGCCAACTCAACCGAGAAATTTTTATACCATTAGCCACAAAAGTCCAAAAATGGACAGTGAACAACAAGGCTCTAAAACAACAATCCATCATGCTCTACAAAACCTTTCCAAAATCACCCTTCATTATGAGATATATTACTGTCAAATTTTAAGCAATACCATTCACCAATTGCAATGTAATTTAAGAGAAATTTGTCAGTAGTTGATTTTATCAACTTAAGTATAGTCAATACAAATTGACCTCGATTACAGATTGTGAAGCTTTTTTGTATTGTGCAGTTAAAACTAATGATGAACAATTCCAGCAATTCATGAATTTTTTTTTCCATACTCCCTGCAGTTGGGAATGTGATTGAATCTTACTCTTTTCAAGTTTATGAAGCATGGCAAATCCCAAAATCCTCAAGTTTACTAGCAACTTCCATCACAACTCAAGCACACCAATTCCTCAAATTAAGAAAAGAATTCAAATTTCAAACCTCAAAATTCCCCCCTTCTCAAGTTAAGAAATCCAAACTCAACTCGAGTTCTAACCCAAATACACCAAAAATTAGCAGGCATGGACTTTTGAAACAAATCCAAAACTTTTAATTTTATAACCACCACCATCTATTTTAGCACAGTATAGTTTGATATGAGGTATGCTCGCAACAGAATAATTCAGATGACAACTAGATTATACATAAGAGTAAATGAGAAAACAGAAGGTACATGTAAAAATTTTGGTCAAGGATCAAAACTATTGACATTACAATTGTGCAAGGATTTGAAAATAGATGGCGTTAAATATACCCAAACTTGAGACTGCACAAAGAACTTACATTTGCGTCCTCTGAGTGAAGATTGAATTGTGGCTCAATGACATTCACCATGAAGTGCCGAGTCCCCTCCTCCTCAAAGTCATCAGATGGCTTTACTGTTTATAGAGCACAATAAATGAAGTTCCAATCAAATACGCTATCACATATTTTAAAGGACAGAGGTGATGCAGTGCTTCAGCAACTATCAGCTGCTAGTCTGCCCAGTTTGTTATCCAAAACTAATGATCATGGCATATTTGCTTTGAAATTGCAGGATAAGGARGAGAAGTAAAACCAAAGGCTCCATTGTAAGACTAACACCTCACATAAAGAACTCAAAACTAATCACAAACCTTTTCCTTCTTTTTCTCCCTTTTGATTGGAAGAAGGGGATCTGTCCAGGGAGACAGAAATTGTACTTTGAGCTTTTTATACCGTAACTTAAATATAAACTTCCCAGTCAAAAAAAAAAAAAATGATATATTTTACCAGGTAGGCAAAGCTTTACCACTAAAATATGGATTATATTTGTCCTACATCTGTAAGGAGAATATACAGACCGAAAATATTCAAGAAAATTAAAAGAGAGGGAGAGGGAAACAGAGAGAGAGAGAGAGAGAGAGAGAGAGAGGGAGTTAAGAAAATTTAAGGTCACATTGAACTTACTTATTGGCCCAGCTAAAGAATTTTCAACTTTGATAGAATTTGAAGGAGACGAATGTGATCTTGAGGTCTCAATATTTCGCGGTGATGAAGAACTTCCTCCATTACCAAGAGACAAGGACTTATTTTTGTCATCTTGAGAGATTTCAGGTCTTTCAAGTACTTTATTCTCCTCAAGCAACTTCCTTTGAGCATATTGCCGAGAAGGAGAAGGTTTTGGAGGTTCAAATGCTTTAGATATTCCACCTACCCAGGACCAAACGGCATCTCTATTCTCAATAGTCCACAAAAGCTTGAGACCATATACAAATATCCTCTGACAATTATCAGCAATCACAACATTGTATCCGTCATCGTCACTTGGATCAGACCTTGAATGCCCATCACTTTCACTACCATTTTCAAACTCAGACCGGACGTATGTCATCTCAGGATTTTTCCTGCCAGCTTCTTGCCATGCTAATAACCTATCTGGATCAGCTTTTGGAGATTGCCTTCTGATCGTGAAGTACTCAGATGATAACAAAAATCCGTCATCACGATACCGTTCTGAACTACAGGTGGTCTTATCATTTGTGGCCCTGTCTATTGATGCAGATCGTGAATTTTTCCTAGTCATTTGAATTACCTTTGCAACACTTGTACAATCTTCTTTATTTATAAATGCCTTTGGCACATGAAGGTCAAGACCTTGATACACAAGATCAAGAGTATCACGTTTGCATTCAAAAGTGTACTTTTGCTTACCACGGCCGTAATACAGTTCATATTTCAGCTTCATCATCTTAAAGACCAGCCCCTTAGCTGGATCATCATCGTCCAAAGGCATATACCTTATACACGTTGGAGTTGCATCCACTCGAAACATAAATTCAGTCATTACCTTGTCCATTGACAGATTTCCAGATCGAGGGATTCTTGGGACTCCAAAACGAGGCCACCTTGAAAAGGTCCGCAATTTATGAGGAGGAAGGTAGTTCAGGTTCCAAAATTTTATTAGCCATGCTAAATCATGAGGACCAACGTTGACAGTTGGTGAATCAGTTGAGCTATGCTCAGACTTAGATTGACCATAGGCAGCTCCATCCAGGACAGCTTGATCACCTAGTGACAAAGATTGTGACTCATTACCAGAAGAGGGCAGAGCAGGTCTCAGTGACAGATTCCATCGCAATGAGAGAGAAGTTGATCTGAAGGGATCATAAATTTTATCACGGGGTACACCTTCGACGGGTAGAGCAAATAAATAATGATTCATCGGATTTCCAGACTCACAATCCCATTCCATTATGACTTCAACAGTAAAATTGGGTGCCTCCAGGAAAGCACCAGAAAAACCAGTAGAATGTTTCAAGCTGGAATTCTTCAGCAAGCTCTCCAAGCTGCTCAAAAAGATCTTGAAATCCCTAGCAGTGACATAAACACGACCATCAGACTGTTGGATCTCCATGTAACCTGATACAATTTGAAGTTTATCAGACTTTTCATAGGGATCAGTAGTGGCAAGGATATTCCATCTGGTCTCAGAGAGATATAATGTAGTATTCCCGTGAATATAGTTTCTCATCTCATCCCACCATGGTAAGCTTTTCTCTTTTTTTGGTGGCTGAATTTCTGCCTCTGGGTTTCTAATGCTTAAATGGGCCCTACGAAGTGCCACAGTAAAAGCATAGCTGATATCGCCAAAAGATGGTTCAAAACCAACACCAAAAGAAACTTCTGCTTTCTGAAAATGAATGGGCAGATCACAGAATGTTTTCATTGGTGGAGTTGTGCCACTGGCTGAACGAAACATGCAAACTTTCCTCCATTTCCCAATAAAGACATTTTGACGAATTTGGGGCTGAAAACATGTTGCCTGCAATTAAGTAGAAAAACATATTTGTCATACGAAGTCTGTCTACTCATGACTTGAAACCACCAAAAATCAGAACAACAAACCAGAAAACAGAAAAAGACTAGACACTAGCGATTTGTTTATATTTTTAACAGAAGAAAAGAAAAAGATTAATTTCTTCAATTCAAAACCAAAAGGTCATCTGCAATAAATGAATGATTCAAACATTTCGACCATATAGTCACTAGAAGGAATTAAACTTACAAATGCCAGCTTTAAAAGCAAAAAATTCATTTACTATTTTCTCTTTGTTAAACACTTAAAAAGAACCCTGAAGTTAAGGAGCAGAAATGGATAATCTGGTCCTGCCCAAGTCTAAGTTGTTCCCAATTCTAGGAGGAAAACGAAAAAGGCAACAAATTGACAACATAATAACAATGATAAAATGCTCGGAGACAGTATAATAAAACTATATCAGAGGAAAAGATGAATATGCAGTTATCTAGGCAGAATTGTAGGAGAATTGCGGGATCCTAGACAAGCAACCTAAGAGTTAGGAGCAAAGTGCCATGTAACTAAATAAAACTAAATATATAGTCTGTCATTTCTTCCTCTTTTACTTTGCTCTTCTTCTTTTTTTTCATTTTTTCCTGGCAGGCTGGGAGGTGGGGGAATCTAAAACACAGATTATTCCAGCAATTGTCTACATCTTAGGTTATCATATTGCAGACAATTTTCTAAGCCACTTCCTGCTAAAGCTAAAACTGCCATCATTGATCTTTTCCACAACATCAAAAATAGATGACAGTGAATCAAAAACAACTTTTCTGTTAATCAGCATTACCATGTCAGAGAACAATACCCACTGACACATATACTACAAGAAAACAACCTATTTCATAAACTCGAATCTTTTTGTCACACTAAGACTTTAAAAAAAACAAACAAGCCACGTCTAACTTATATTCTTAATCTGGAAAGACCCATAAACTCAAGCATAGGCAGCAATCAAGGATTTCTTGAACAGACCTGTTGAGCTAACACGAGACGACCTTCACATCTACCAGAAGTTCCAGCAAACAGCGGACAGGTGTAATTTCGTATACGAGCAACAAGAGAGCCAGTTTGCAAGTTAATTTTACTGCCATAAAGGCGTGAAAATGGAACGTTATGTGCACGACAGACTGGATCAAGTTTCTGCAGGAGTTCTATCATCCCAGCATCACCACCTTCAATCCTCATCAGGCTCAGGTCCAACTCAGTAGCGCAAATAGAGAAAAGGGAAGTTCTAGCAGTGCTAGGCTTGAAGCCAGCTTGAAAACCTTCTTTACAGGCCCCTGACCCTTGAGATAGGGTAAGATTCTGACATGCTTGATAATATGACTGGAATGACTGTTGGTAGATTTCATCTCGTAGTCTTTGAATTGCTCCAATATCATGTATATTAATCTCATCTCGATTAAAATAAATCTTGTCTTCATTAACTGAATCATTTCTTTCAGCTCCAGGACTTTGGCCAGCTTTCGTAATTAATTCATCAAGGAAGTTTAACCTGACAGCTGATTCACAGGCTTCCTTCCTCAAAAGCTGATAATGTTCATCAAGCCAACCCTGTATTGGCTCTTCCTCAATATCTGCAGTCAATTTGCGAATGACAAACTTTACACATCCAATTTTTGCTCCGCTAGAATTTTTAGGTTTTGCACTGTCTTTCTTAGTAGGAAATATGAGCTTAGATTTAGCGGCAGTAACAAGTTTCAAAGCCCGAAGCATTTCCTCCACAGAATCATCAATAGCACGCAACTGCAGACGGAATGGCATGCATATATGGACATCAAGAGCTTGAATTACCCAATCCCACATAGTGCCTGTCTCCCTTTTTGCATTTAAGGCATTATTAGAAGTGTTTGGAACACGAGAAATTTGCATCCGGCTGCTTTTAAATATTCTTGCTTCATTAACAGTGAGCATGAGTCCTTCAAGCAGCAGACCTATTCGAGCATTCTCAGAGAAGATTGATTGAACCTGGATCATTGTTTCAACTCCATCTCCAGCCTCAGCAGAGACACTAAGCATTTCCACATCAATGGCAAAGATGGATTCCTTTTTCTTTTGTTGTTTCTCACTCTGCAAAGATTCCACTGAAACTTCTTTCTTCTTCTCAATTTTGGTTATGTTAGAGATTTTTTCCTCATCCTTTTGTATTTGAAGCTTGTGATTGTGTACCAGTGACTTCACATGCAAACCAAGTTCAAATAAAGCAATGTGGAAATCGGGTTCCCACCTGACCGATATATCTGTAGCACTGAAAAGAGAGCAGACGGCGATCTCTTTGAGGCCCCCGGATCGTCTCACTAATTTTAAATTTTGCATGTCAAGCAATGGAACTTTTGTKCCAGGCTTGCTGTCATCTAGAGATTCCTGATATACAGATCTGGCTCTTTCAAGCTCCACCTGAGTCGATTTTTTCTCCTTATTCATGGAAAAACCTAGGTGGAATATGTCAAGTGATACAGAATACTTCAATTTCTTGCATTCATCTGAAACAGTAGATCTGATATCTGCTGTACGGGGAGTACCATCAGCAGAGACACTAATTACAACTCGTCCACCTTGTGATCCATAATTTACACGTTTAGGGTCATCAACAACTGTGTTTTCCAATCCTACATCTCCGCAGATATTCAACGAACACCTTTCAAGATTAAATTTCACAAGTTGAATCCCCTTTCCTGATGACTTGGATGATTTTGGCCCCTGAATTTGGGCTGACTTCTCGGAAGAGGAAAACTTTTTCAATAAAGCCTTGAAGGCAAAAGCAGTTGATATCAGTGATTCGAGGCGCCTGAAAGTCAAGTAGACACCCATACCAGACACATCACTAGAGAGAACCATTTTAGACTTGCAGCCATCTTCAGGTGAATCCATATCTTTTTTCCCCAAATCAAGGCTAACCTTTGCTATATGCAATAGTGAACCCATGTTTGTTTCCACACCAAAAAGGCTTTCTTTCAAGCATTCTTGATATTCATCAGACATGTTCAAATTCAGCTCCCCAAGTTCCATATGCACTGCAGTGCCTGAACTTGATATGTTGTTAGCAAAGACATGTGCCGATTGACAGCAACCCTGCATTACCGAGACAAAACAATGACATGAACAAAGCCATATTCAGTGGAAAATGTTTCACTGGACAACATAGACAAGACGACAACATAACAAGGTTTTCCAATAGACCCCAATGCCAAATGTCTGAACACACTTCTTCTTACTATCACGTTTTTCTTCCATCTATTGAAATTTTCCTTCAACTTATATCTAAGATACAGCCATTCAATGCTTATAAAGGATTATCAGTTCTTCAGCTTCACACTTGAAATGGACTAGTGCAAGTAGAGAACATGATAGGAGCTGTGAATGCAACTTGTCCCCATGTAAGAAATCATGCCAAAACACTCAAAAGATAAAAAATAAAAATAACAAGAAAATGAGCAACGATTTCATCACATAATTCCCCAATGGTCAAAAAGAAAAAAGGCTTGAAGGGATAAAATCAATTTAATCCTAACCATATATAAGCCTATAACTGATTGTCTTTTCAACAATTTAGCAGTAGGTATGTTCGCGTGAGTGGACAAATATACTCAGAATCCTAAGAGGCAATACAGTTATTGCTGAGAGAATACCAATATGCATAAGGCCACTGAATTACAAAGTGCTTCTTACATATCTATCAAATTCTCGCCCAACCTTGGGCCAGTAACATACTCAAGCTTTAGTATAAGAAGAAAACAGCAATGTGGAATCTGATATATGATCAGCATGCCACTTCACCTTTTAAAAACGATAATGAAAAGAGAAGAACAAAAGCCATAAACCAATATGCATAAGGCCACTGAATTACAAAGTGCTTCTTACATATCTATCAAATTCTCGCCCAACCTTGGGCCAGTAGCATGCTCAAGCTTTAGTATAAGAAGAAAACAGCAATGTGGAATCTGATATATGATCACTTGCCACTTCACCTTTTAAAAACGATAATGAAAAGAGAAGAACAAAAGCCATAAACCATGCCACCTCAATGGATGCCAATATCATTCATCACTAGAGCTGTCACAACAGCCTAGGCAGGCTAACCTGCCAAAAGCCTGCCATTTAGCCGGTCTAGGCAGAGGCGGGATAGAAAATCCTCAACCCAACCCAAAGTCCATTATGGCTTAGGTGGGCCAGCCCATCAAAAATTCTTAAAAAATAATTAAAAGTTAAAAATCTCTAACAATTAAAAAAATCCCTAAAAGTTCCTAAACACCGAAACATTTAAATAATAAGCATAATCTACCATATCATAGTCCATTTAAATAACTATATTTAAAGTATCACCATACCACAGCCCATATATCATCCATTACGTTTCATTAATTGTTCAACAAAAATAATACAATGTTATTAAAAATTCATCAATAATTAATACATCATTAATACATCATTAATATTAAACTTATATGACATGTGAAATAACACATTTTATATATGGTTTGCCTAAGATGTACATCCAAAATTTTACAAGTTCTAGTTATAAATAAAGTATAGACATTAATGAATAACCTTGATAATTGCAAAATTGGTCCATTTCAATAATATATATCCTTGTTTGTCAATAAAGGAAGGAAAAGGGAAATGAAAATTAAATAACAAAAAATTAAAATTAAAAACATAAATGCAAATTCCAAATTTACTTTTTAATATTACTAATGAAATGTGGACAAACCATAAGTAATTTAAATGTGTGCCATGAGTATAACTTTAAATATTGCCAAAAATATATATTTTAAGTTTTTACTTGATATATTTTACATGCTATTAACGGGCCTAGGCACGGGAAGGCAGGCTAGGAAACACTCAACCCGAACCACTCATCTTGCATGGGGGGTAGGTTGGCCCGCCAGACCCGACCCATTTTGACAGCTCCATTCACCACTGAAAGGTACCAGAAGCTTGTCTATCATATGCTCACAAATTGCAAGATCCTATAAATTCCCAGTGATTCACACACTATTTACTGGTCTGCCAAGCCCATTACAACATTCTTTTTGTGTTGTCTCCAAGTCTCCAATTCCAGTAACTCATCATTCACAATTCCATACTTCAGAAAATACTATAATAAGATTAACATAGCAAACAATTGAATAACAAAATATAAAGTTCATCTGCTTCTTCAACAACCACTTGTAAACAAATCCAATAGATTCATAATTAGTACTAAAAGGTAAAGTTCATTGCAGATCCAAGATATCATATATAAACTTGACCCACAAGCATAGTTACTAAGCTAGCCTAGGCTGCCTGGCCAACTGAGCAGGTGACAGGTCACAGGTAAGAACTAGTTGAACAATGAGTACCACAAATGGATGAAAACAATTAAACAAAAGAATCTATTTGCTGAAAATAGTATATTACAATTTCATCCCTCCATTTACACGAGAGATATAGAGTTTATATAGAAGTCAGGACTTGATGAATTTACAAATTTAATTGTATTTAATTTTGCTAAAGGAAAAATTTACAAAATTATACCAGAGTCAACACAAAAGCAGTCACAAGTTTTTGTGTTCGTAAATGTGTCTGTTCTCAAACTGTAAGCTGTATTTTCAAATAGCTACTATAATCATATTCTTAAAAGAAATATGTCAACAAAAGAGAATCTCCATAATTATTTATGCAACTTTACGTACCAATGCCAACAAGAAGTTTTAAAGGCATATGATAAAAGATAATGCATAAAAAATAATGCAACCTCGAACGAGTAATTTTGATAACACTAACATAGCCAAAGGGAAGTTGCATTGTGATCAAGTGCTCAGCATCTTACTTCTGGGGAGTGGGTCTACATATTGCTAGTATGACATGCAGTAACTTTCAGTAATCATTTACATGTAACCAGTTCACGCTTTAAATTTGTAGATAGTTCACTCTAAGAAGTTAAACAACAGGGAGAGATGCTCCAAGTTTGAGAAGGTAATGTTGCTTGTAAGATCTTACCAGAAAACAGGCCACTTGGTTTCCTGTTTAACCAGGCAGGTTTAAGTTAAAACTAAAAGCAGAATTATGACAACCTCAACCCAGTTCCATCACTATCTGCCGACAGTAGTTTTCTATTGTGTTCATGAACAAACAACATATTTGAGGTCACAAACAGACATCGCAGGAATCCATATAATGTGATCACAAGTTGGCATTATCAACACCACCACCCCCCCACCCCTGATTATGATTAGTTTGCCTGACCAGATATTCTTAGTGTCTTACAATGCTGCAATTATAATGTTACAGCTATCAAAGCATAACATTAGATTAGAAGAACATATTACAATGGTAAATGACAAGCATCTGTATAGGACATTCTTACATGGTATACTGGCGAACCACTCAAATCATAAAGCACTATAGTCAGCTCTGGAGCAGAAAGAGTGCATGTCCACATGAGGGCTTTCTGTTCAGATGACCGTGGCTTTTCATTGGGAGGACTTGCCTCCTGAAGCACCATTTTCTTAGGTTTTGAAGAACGCAGTTGCGTCCATGGGATTAATCTATTTACTATCAAGTTGCATTGAGTTCCCCCGAGCCTAATGTCCATTTCTGATCTGACAGGTGAAGTAGCCTGTAAAGCAAAGCATCCTAAACAAGTAAATGAAATGACAAAAAGCAAAATATAAGACTTACTCAAAGATTCATAAAACATCATAAGAACAAGTCAAGAAAGTAAGAATATATAAATACTTTATGAGACCGAAGAAAATCTATTAATTGGCCAAAACATGTACTCAGAATGTATATTACTGCTAAAAACACCAGGAGACACAGTAAAGAGAGAAAGCAGCATATCCAGTATTGCTTGGCATATTTTAAGTCCCAGAACTCCCAAAGGAATTCATCAAAGAAATTTCTGGGAAGCATCTATTTCCAACAGAGGAAGCAACAGATACAAAAAATGCGTGCAAAAGACAGTTCAAGAACTGACTCCGAATGACAGACTTCCTTGTTCTTTAAGCATCAAAACACACGCCAGGCTCCACCAGAGACACAAACCACTGCAAATTGAATGAGTTCACCTAGTAATAAATTCACTAGACTGCCAGCATCAAAACATGTTCATCTGATGTATTCACCTAGTAATATACTCCTAAAATCAGGGAATACATCAGATGGCCAATAAATTCCCACCTCCTGCCTTTTTCCCAGCACTCCTAAAACAATCTTTTTCTTTTTTTTTCTTTTTTTCCTTTTTTTTTTTTTGTCTTTTCCCCCTTTTTTGGGTAAATACACATTGGATAGAAAACTTTCTTCGTTTGTCTTCTCTTTTGATAGACAAAAGTATGTTAGAACTTGATCCTTAAGGTAGTGGTCAATCCCAAATCACACCGATTCTGCCATTTGCATTCCAATAGAATCCAACTCCAGAACCTAACCATTAGAGAAGTGGAACCAAGCCCATTTAACTTAATTATTGTCTTTACAGAAAAGCTGATTTGCAAACTGAAACCGATTACTTTGTACTGTTTTCAGTTATACAACATGCAGGGAGGATAGACATCTTGTAAAACACTGATGAAAATCAAGTATGAGCAGCAAAACAGATATACCTGTAGAGGAATGTAAACTGAGGAAACAACATCAAGTTTCAGTATCTCCAAACCAGAAATGCCAGCTTCCCGTAGAAGCTACAATTGACAGAAAAATCAGTATTAGACTAGAGGGCAGAGAAAAAGCAATGATACAGAAGAGCATTGTAGGTATTATATGCTTTCACTCATACATGAATCTCACTGAATTCCATCTGAACATCAAGCCTTGTACTTTCACCAACATCTTCGACCGATCGAGATTTTATGCTCTTTAGTTGAATTCCCCTTATGTTATTTTCCACTAGAAGGCCTTGTTCCCGATGTARAAACTTTGCATCCAATTTGGGTAACGTGAAGTCAAGCTATCAAAAGAAGCAGAATAACTATATCAAACGATGTATAAGGCCATCTGATTTGCAAAATGAGAAGTGTATTAATCATTGCAAAACGTATTAATGGAGATCACTTCAATAGAGAAAAAGGAAGGAAGAAAAAAGACAAGAGCAAAGAAAACAGTTTCTGCAGCCAGCATTGTTGTGGACAGGAATTGACATTGGTAGGGGAGAATTATCTACAGGTAGCTGATTCAAAGGGCTAGGATAATGTTTACAAAATGTTATTGCAAATAACGTTTCAGAAAAGCTGGTGACAAGTAGCTTCACCAGGTACTTTTCATGCTGAGCATCTAAAACTTATATTTTCTTCCCGAACAGGTGGAAAATGGTATCTGGAACCCCGACACATTTGACAACTGGGTCTCAGACAACCCATAGACAATTAATATGGCAATCAGACTACTTTTAGTTAGGGATATTTCTGAAGAAACTTAGAGAAATCTTTACTCCTAATGAACTGGAAATTTGTGAGTTGATTTGAGTAACAGAACAATGCATTAAAATCTCTTTCCTTGCAATTAAGGGGGGTACATTCTCAAATAATGCAAAACCTAATATATGATGCTTTTCATAACGGAATTAATGACAAAGTCAAACAATTTGATCAAAATATTGRGATTATCCAAAAATTTTAATCCACTTAAGTAAACTATTTCAAGTCCAAGACACATACTAAAAGGAAAAGAAACCAAGGTGTATCATTTCAGACACAACTTGAAGAAAACATTACAACCACTCTTAGTTAGCAAACTTTTGATGACAATTCTACTATAAAAAATACCTTCATCAGAGACCTTGATTAAAAAACCCTTCCTATAAATGCATCTATGTTGCTTTTCTTCAGTATTGACCCTTGTACAATTTTCTTTAGAAGTAGAACGTGAATGCAATGTACAAGAATAAGATTGTAATGAAATTAGTAAAGTACTACAGTAGGCCATATTATCACATGGATCGGTACTAAAAGTTGAAAGAGAACTAAAGAGCGCCAGAAAGAGATATGAATTTTTTTTTTTTTTTTTTTTCCTTAGAAGAAAAGCTAAAAGAACAGAAAGCATTTCCCAACACACTCATAAAAAATCTAAAGCGCATAAAAGAAGAAATCATACAGTGTCCGCATTTAAAAATAGGGGGAACAACGGTAAAGGGAAAGTCCCTCAAATTGTCCTTTAATAATTTTCAAATAAGATTTTTAGATACTCTTTTTTTTCCTTCTGTTTCTGTGTTCAAACTATTTTTGCTCAACTATTTTCGTCCTAGCCACCATTCCAGCAGGGAATGGCAAAATCCAGCTACTCAAAGTTCGTGCAGCTCACATGTTAAATAATAAGGGCCAAACTCGGAGGTTCACACGAATTCCTTCTAAAAGACCAGCACATGCCCCTCACATGGACCTGTTACAATATATTTCTTTGATTAACTCTCACCTCATTTTGCTTGCCTTCTCAAAGAATCTAGGGCTTTTTACCCCTGAATTCCAAACCCTCAATTCTAGTTAGGCAAACTTTGAACAACCAAGATGGCTTCAATCTAGTGATCCGTAAACAAAAACGAAATGCCATTATTCAATCCAGAAATGCATCCAATATGAGCCACCTTGCTCAGTCAGAGACTGCTAGACTTGAAGCCGAAGGCAGACTTGCTTCCAGGTCATCTAAACTCAATCATTTTGACATTCATCCTCAAGTTGACCTCTCTCCTTCAGCTCACCAATTGAACAAAGTCYCTCCACAACAGCCAACAGCACCACTAGGGGTGCAGACAAAGCCCAATGGCTTACTTAGCCCTAAAAGAATTACATCCATAATACATTTTTCAGGTTACATGTTCAGTTTTTCTTCTGCTGGCTTTGGTGCTATTAATCCCACCTCTCTAGACATAAATTTTATTGGGAACAGCCATGCATATCAAGTAGGGAGTGCAGAAGAATATGTCCAAAATAATGAGCTAAAAGTCGAGGAGGTAAGAGTGGTATTCAAGATTGCCAGATTGAATGAAGGGGTGCTACAATTTTTTTTTTTTTTTTTTTTGAGGGGGGTGGGAAGGGGGAGTCTAGACTGAATTAGAGAAAGTTAAGTGAAATTGGATCAAAGAAAAAATAAAGATAATTGTAGTTAGGGGCATATGAGGAGCATGTGCTGGTCTATTGAAAATAAATTATGTGAACCCCTCTATTTAACATGTGAGCTGCACATGCCATGTATAGCCCATTTCCGCAGCTGGGACAGTGGTTCAGACTAAAAAAGTTGAAGGAAAATAGTTTGAGGACAGAAAAAGAAGGAAAAAAAGATTTTAGGATTAGAAAACTCATTTGAAGATAGTGGAAGGACCAGTTAAGGGATTTCCCCGACAAAGAATTATTCTTAAATTCTAAAAGTTGCGGGGTTAAGGGGGAATTTCAGAAACTTAGAGTACGTGCTTCTTTTCCCTTCATATCAGCATTATGCACGAAAGACAGGCTAATGAGAAAAAAAAATTTAAACCCTTCTAACAGGATATCATAATCCACCCAAACACACATATATAACTGGAGACAGGAGAGAGATGCATAATGGCACTAATAAGTAACTTACTCAAGTCTACCTGGAAGAAAGATCTGAACCCTTAGTCCAGCCCCTTTCTAAGCAACAAGTAACAATGTTGGTTAATGAGTTTCAGATCTTGGAATCACCTAGAGTTCTAGAATTAGTGACACAGACTAGTGAGCATTAAATATTAGCATATAACGTATTAAAGTTGCAGCCAGTATACAGCTTTTCCTTGGCTGAGGTTGAATTATGCCAACAAGAAGTTGAAAAGAAGATAGCTAAAAATAGATCCAGTAATGTCAGTGATATATTATTGATTTACAAATTCATTCTCAAATTCATGGAATTCACACCACAGAAAACCTAACAATATCAAATCAGGTGTTTGACAATTATTAAGATGTTCAACATATATTGACAATATTTGCTTCCTGACTGATAAAATAAAATTCCAGCGAAAACACAAGAACTAGAGAAATCGGGCAAGAGACATGATTACCAGAATAATGATACTTCCCAGCTAAAGTTTAAAGTATTCAAAAGACAAGAGCAATTTCAAGGATGAGAAGAAACACATAATGAAAGTGAAAACCATGTCAACCAGATAGAAAGATACAAACCTTTTCTGGAAACATAGAAGTGGCCTTAGTAATAGCTGAGATTGCTGGTTTTTTTTCTGGCTTTTTGTCAGTGCCTCCACTAATCTCTTTTACAAGTTGGCCAACCTGAGGATCAGTGCCAGATGAACTCTTCTTTTTAAAGAGAATCTCCTCGCTTAGGACAATAAAAACGTCTCCACTAGTAATATCTATATTCTTAATCAATATGCCTGCTTCCCTGTAAAAGTATAGTTCAGGAAATCAAGGTTAAATTGGGTGGCAATTTTACATTAACAGATTTTGAAAATTTATAACTTTTCATTTTCCATTTACAGTTACTTTTTCCAGGCTTTCACCTCCAACTCCAGCAAAGGAAAGGCAAGTGAAATTAAGAGAAAATATAATCCTCGTAATTGATGGCCAAAACTAATGTAGATTACATTTAGAAGAGGAAAGGTGAAAGCATCCGTGAAGTTTAATTTATATTGGATGACCAAATACTTGGGCATCAAAAGGACATTCCAATGGAGCAGAAGGATCAATTCCCTTCACTGCGTCGTGCTAGTAGTAGTACTTATATCTATTTAATAACATGATAAATTTCTCCACTCCTCTAAAACAGATAAAACCCCTCTTTTTTCATCCCAAAAAACATGTTCATCATCATTAAGTTTCAAAAAGAGCGTCATTGCCCCTAGCATGCTCCACTTAATAGCAGGTACTTGCAGCTGAAGCTTATCTAGCAGTAAAAAGCAGAGGAGGAAGAGGTATGTGGAGTATGCTTATCTGCACATCTATGCAGCTGCTTTGGAAACAGTCAGCATAAAATGTATAACTTTTAAACATGATTAGATTCTCCACTAAAAGCGGGAAAAATTAAGATATCCAGTAAGATCATTAAACAAATAAAATGAAGGGACATGAAATGGTACCTATCATGACCCAACTCACACAAGATTGAAAAGTCTTCGCAATTGAAAGGAGCAGAGGTCCTTTCTGTCAATCCAAACAATGTCTGGCTAGAAGAAAGAGATTCCCCATGGACTGATGATTGATAGGAACTAACTCGTGATTCACCCAAGAAAAGAGAAATAGGAAAGAGTTGCAGCTTTGCAAACAAAGATGGCTGGGATCCACCGTCTTTAGAAATATCCAGTCTCAGCTCCTTAACATCCAAAGTAGCTTTTGGTGTCTGAAACATTATAACAAATGGTAAAACATGCAAATCCACACGTCATAGTCCACCGTGGCCAAAACTAGCCCAAGTCTGATAAAAGAATGGATTAAGATTACGTGCCAATAAGCAACTAGGAATAGTGAAGTTCTAAAACAGTATTTTAATAAATTGTTTAAAAAGAAAACAGTAACAATGTAAACAGCTTTTATATAATAGGGGCACCAAGATGTTGCAACATGTATACATAGGTCCAAACAGCAGCTCACAAATTGCAGAAGGGGGCTGCTTTTTATAAATCTGAACCAATCAGTAGTCAATGCTTAAAAATGCAGACGCTTACATCCTATATCTACACTTGGAGACCTCAGTGAACAGTATAGATAATAAGAACCAAGAATGTGTCTCTTATTGCTTAAAGTTGAAAGTGTCTCTCACAGCTTAAGGTTGAAAGTGATAAGAACTAAGTTGGTAAAAGATATTTTGATCCTAATGATATCAAAATCAACAGAATGTATGTGAACTGAAATTAAATTTTGATATTCAATTTATTGTAAACCTGGGTCATTGCTTAACTTGAGGTTTGTGTACACATAAGGGCCAACCAGAGTGAAAATTAGATAGCTCATCCAGTAAAGTACTATGACTTTATATTATGTTTTATGTTGTTAAAGACAAATGGAAGATTCAACCACTAACAATTGACAATGGCCTATAAATGTAGTGGACAGACAGCTAACTTATGCGCTACATAAGGACGTTAGGGTTCACAAAACAGTTCATTAGAAGAGATTTGGTAATTCAATGCAGTTAATTCTTGAGGAGGTCTAATCCTCTTTCTTGTACTTCTTATTTTCTAATTAAGAAGATTTCTTCCTTTATTATTAAAAAAAAAAAAAAAACTCGTGATAATATTATCTATTTTATTAAAAAAATTAAATTTTATTATTACTATTTATTTTAATTTAATTATTTAACTTTCTAAGATGAATGCAGTTAAACAACTGAATAAGTATTCTGGAAATAGCACCAAGTTCAAATTCACCATTTTCCAGAACAGATCCATAATCAAGAATAAGCATCACAAAAGGAACCATCTTAAATGTCTAGAAAAGAAACTCATAAAAGATATAATAGAAGTGAGGATGATATTTATCATTCAGTCACTCGTTTTCTCATTAATCAGCAAACGGAAGTATTACTCATATTTGAGTATGCCTATGGCACCAAGAGTTATATTCTCAAATGAGGTGAGCTTCAATTTGTAAAAGGATGGCAACATTTTATTCAATCCTATATCTCCCCTCTTGAAACAAAATGTAAAATGCATTACTTCAAAAACAACACATGCTGATTATTATTATTATTATCCTTTTTCTTTTTCTTTTTTTTTTTTTTTTTTTGGGGGGGGGGGGGGGTGATCAGAAAACTATTATACCTTTACCCCCAGTTCCGTAACAGAAACGGATAAAAATCTCGCCATGTTAGCCACAACCATCCATTTTCCTCTACCTCCTCTACCTGAACCACGGGATCTTCGAGATCTGCTTTTCTGAGTGCTTTTGTTTGAAGCTCTCATCACAACTTCTAAGTCGCATATTAATACCTGTAATTTTGGATCCCTGGAAAAAATACCAACTCCAAGTTTGACCAAGGACTGCCTTAAACTTAGTCTAATTTCACCGAWGGATATGGATTCAATAGCACCCTGTAAATTGCAGAACAAAAGAAAGATATGATTATGCTTATACTTTGGCAGGCCGAAGTAACCGGCATTTCATGCGATAACTTCACATTGCTACTTAAACCACTAGGGCCCATTTTCAGCTGCGATCGGAATGGGATTATCACTAGAGGGTGTCAATGCTTGGGAAAAACAAAAAGGATTGATGTCTAACTAGGGGCAGCCAAATTCTTCTGTTAAATACAAAACAACAAATTTTTAGCTGTTCAGTGGCTTTGAGGATAGCCAAGTGCATTAAAATCAATCCCATCTAAGTCATATTCTCAAAGCCTAACGAATGTCATAACTGTCTTAAACTAAAATTTTATGTCAGGGATGACCACAAAAAGATTTATAAAGAAAGGGTACTCAGTCCACAATCACTTTGCTCATTTGGAATTTGGATGATGCAAAAACAGTCATATGTACAAGCATGTGACATAAAGGGGCAAACAAAGGCATGCCCTTGAGGTTTCTTTTTACTTCACACTCGTGGCTACCAATGATTAATTTCCCATTATTCYTTAGTCTAATAACTCATGGAATACATTGAATATCAATCACTAGGTAATGTTAATTMGCAATGCATCAATAAATTAAACATCAAATGTAAAAGCCTAATGCCATGAGGAGATTAAACAAGTAAGCCAAGTTAATTAAATATAAGCTCAGCGTTTTATCTCATATGACAACTGAAGCCACTCCACAGATATTATTATTGTACCGGGGACAAATAAACGGAATAACTTCCAACTAAAGTTTAGCGGTCCAAATATGAAATTTTTTCCTAGGAGAAAGAATGGTTACCTCCATACTTCCTAAAAAAATTTTATAAAGATTATACCTTTTATTTGTCATACCAAAATGTGAGCGAAGCCTATTCTGTTGTATCAGAGAAAGGAAAAAATCTCAACAAGAAAAAGGAAAGGAAAAAGAAAAGAAAAAACCAAATCTTGCACCACTAAAACTAAAAAACAGTATCCAACCACTCTTAAAGTGCAAGGATATATAACAAGCTATATCATGTAGATCTATGAGAATGATTGTCTAAACAGAGACATCAAGTCTTTGGTTAACAGGTCAATTTTCGCTTTTACATAGTAGTTTTACAATAGTTAACAATGTTTTCCAATTATGATCACCAAGTGCCTAAAACTAAAACTAAATAAATGTAAAGAAAAGATTAACCTTTTTGAATTTCACAACAACGTCTCTCAAACATTTCCACCCGCCAACCTTGAATCCAACTGATGCTTTCAAGACTCGGCTTAAAATCCAAGCCAATAACCTGGAAGCAAATCTGGGAGAAGACAAGAAAAATCTGAGATGAGCAATGTGAACAAAAGATGCAACTAATTATTTCACCTCCCAAACATGGAGAATAGCACTCAATTTGTCAGAAGATTTAAAACTATTCCATGACACAATATCAAGCATAAGTAGCACCATTTCAAGAAAAGTTTGGGATCAAATTCAATGCAATTAACAAGAAGCCATAATTAAAGAAATACAATTTTCTAATGCAGCAAATATATTTCAGACACACAACACTTGCGATGTCAAAGACTTGGTGGAAAGGGTGTATCAATTGATACCGCAAAAGGCAAAAACTTTATTCACAAATATATAATTATTCCAGGTCATGATAAACCAAAGTCATCTAAATTGATCCTTTTTTCAATTTCGAAGAAGTGTACAACTCATTCAGTTACAACCACCAGTTGGATAAATTTTAAACACTTGACAAGAATGGCTGCAAAAGAAAGAAAAATAACAAGTATTAGCTGATCTTGCAAAAGGCAAATACTATCTTTAGCAAGACAAAATCATTATGTTAGGATAAGTCATACTCATTTTACCAGACGATTTCTCCCTCCTTTTTCAAACCCATTCTGGTAATCCACTTCTATTAGTGTAATGATCCTAATAGTATCACATGCTTAGAATACAAGAAAGATCAACCATAGTTCTTTTCCTTTTCAACAAGATAGTCACTCCCCGTCATTTAAGCTCAAATTCTCCCAGCAAATGTTGAATTTAATTCCAATACCAGCTCCTAACAGTAAATCTTAAAAATTAAAAAAGAAATCCAAAAAGAGACGTGAACTAATAAACTTGAATAAAAGATTCTCTACTTTTCTTTTAAGAAAAATACTAAATTCTTGTTTATAGACTAAAAGATAAACAGCATAACAAACTTAAAGAACAGAACGCCGCTTGAAGCTTCCCTTAAAAAATTGCAAATCTGATGGTAGATAAAAAATTTGATAGGCTGAGCGATGCTCATTTCACCAAGAAAAAAGCCTTCCCCAAAAGTCATCCTGTAATTCTCCTTAAAATAAGGAAGCAACCATGAAAAGATTTAATTGAAACAGAAGATGCCTCCTAGCAGTCCTCTTTGTATCTAGTCCAGCATTTAATGACCAGGACTTCGTGAAAACTTCGGAATTGGTGCTAAGTAGATGTAAATCAGCCTTAGTATTACCACTCACTGAAGAAAATAGAAGAAACAGACTTAAAGTTCTGGTTGATTTTCAACTGAAGATTACTCAAAATTTAACGTACAGGAGTGATGATCAAATCCAAACACATGTTTCTTTGTTATGTTACATGACAAGAAGCGTTATTTGCTGCTTCAAGCATCCAGTTCTCAGCAACAAGTGCTTTTGGTTCCAAAATCACGAATTCCCAATTCTGTAAGCCCGTTGATCGACAAACTTTTATGAACATTTTAAGCCCAAAGAAGCATTAAAATCTAGTTGCAGCACATGGAGTAAGTGTAATTATAAAAAGGGAAAAGCAACTAAACAACCTAAATCTTTCATGTCTCACATCCAAAACTCTTCCTAGTACCTATCTGACTCCAAAGTCTCTCATGCTAGATGACCTGTAATGTGATTATTTTCAGCCCTAAAGCAGTGATTTTATTGGGTCTTGGAGGTAAATAGGTAAACTACAAAGATGGAGTCTATTCCATGGTAAGGACAAGCTTACAAACTAAGAGCATGGGCATTGTTCAATTGCCAGGCTAACATGAGTTAGTGATCCACATGACAATACTGGCTTCACCTTCACTAGCAACAGAAGCTAAACCTCATCATCAAATATGAATCCTAAGTCTGGCCAGTTCCAAGATCAAACCAGAATAACGAAGAAATTATGTGAATCAAGCCTTAAAAGCCAATCCTTGACCTAATTAGTTAACAACATTCAGCTTTTTGGGTAATCACACCAGTTGCCCCTAATTCATGGGGGTGTCTCCTTCATATCCTAAAACTAACTTTGGTAAAAGTTTTTCCCTTCATCTCTGAATATATTTCATCTTGTCCTTTGATCTATTTTGACTGTTAAGTCAACTAACAGTCACTTTTCCAGTTAGCCATGAAGTTGAAATGGTCCTTTGATTTTTTTTTTTTTTTTGGTTGGTCCTTGATTTCTTTTTTTTTTTTTTAAATATAGTTAGCCATGAGGAAAATCATGAGATCAAATAGGAGAAATTAATGCTATAACTACTAAAAGTCTGACACTCAGTAGGCTGACCATCAAAATGGACGGAAGGATGAATTTGAAACATATTTCAAAGATGAAGAGAAACTTTGAAATGAAGTTTGAGGCAAAATGAACACACCACATAATTCAAGCGGAACTGATGCAGTTTACATATTATACATAACACAGTATTATGAGGACATAGTCAACAGGTCTTTTCAAGTTAGCAGTGTAGAAGGCTGCTATACACTCTTTCTTGCTAGCAGCACCTTCAACATCTATCACTAAACAAAATGGTATCTTATACCTACAAGTACTACATGTAACAGCTGGGTTACACCAGCACCCGAAGGTGGAGGCAGAAGCTCAGTCGCCATGAGTAACTTAAATACACACAAAATTAAAGGAAAGGGTGGTAAATTCATGGCAAAACAGCTAGAATTAAAATCAAAGGAGAATTGTCTTTCTCGTGAACAAAAAAATAAGAATAAAAGGAAAAAAAAGGGGAAAAAGACATACTGAAACTTAGAAACACTTCATAGCACCAATATGCCTTTAACATGTAATAGTTTACAATGACCAGCGTGCTTTGATGATCTTTGTGAAATTCCATGCTAAAGTGATCTCAGMGCAACCTCTGAGTAAATCTAACAAATGAAATCGATCTTACCAAAATTCTACAAACTATGTTACCTGCTATGCATGCCTAACACCTTAAACGAGAACTATACACAAGTTCACCCTTCTAAACACATAAAACAACCAAAACTCAATTCACACAATCAGTAAAATTGGGAACCGAATAGAAATAAAATTGAATTTCCCGACTTACGTGAAAATAAGCCATAGTAAAACGGAAACGAAGAGGAATCCGAACAAGAACTTGGCCGGCGACGCTCCCATTATGAACAGAACAAGCTTCAATCTTCGAAATTGCGCTTCCTAGAAATGAACCATTCTTCAGGAAAGAAATGCAATACATTGATTTTGATCACAGCTCATATCTTCATGCGACGAGATTATCCCTAACACCAAAATTCTACAAAATTACAGCACAGCTTTGTGAATTTGATCAACTTAATTGCGAATAAAAATAAATGCAGAGAGAGAGAGAGAGAGAGAGAGAGAAAGTCAAGAGAAGATGATGAGAGAGTGAACGTAGGAAAAAAAAGGAATAAAGAATAGGAGTACGATCCGAGATACATGTTTTCTGGCTCTGAGATTGAGAGTATTATACTCTATTCAGTGGGAGAGAGACGAGAGAAATGAGAGAGAGAGAAGTGACTGTCCCGCTCGCGTGAGAGAAGAGGGGGAGATTGCTGGGTGGGTTCTTATGTGGGAGGATGTATGGGAAGAGCCTTGGAGTATATATTTTTTATTATTATGGGAAGTGGACGGGCTTCGTCGTTGGTTTTTCGGACGACGTGCATGAGATGTCTCTATTGATTGTTTGCGTTTAAATGACAAACTTCTCCCTTTCTTCTTTTGTAACCAAATATCGATAATCGCCGATTTATCTTAAATGCATATAGCTCTACATAGAATAGAATTGTATACGAGTTAAATCCAATTAGATCCATATGCATACGAGTCTGGATCAAATATTCTAGAATAAAGATGTCCGAATTCAAGTTTGAGTACGATCCATACCTTCAATTTGAATTCAAATTCAATTAGATACAAAATTTTATAATTTATATTTATGAATAGAACATTTGAATAATCGAATCTACTAATTAAAAAATATCTAGCTAGAGATTGAAATTTTTTTTTCTATAAACACAAATTGACTATGATGATTCAATAAAGATTTAATCGTTTACGCTCTATTAAGTTGTTAAAAGTTAATCTAATCACAACACTTGTTTAATGTAAGTGTAAAATGTCTGCTATATCATTTTACTAATTAAAATATTTTGCCAATTTAGACGTACTTCTTTGTTCTTTATCAATRTTTTTAGCTTTATTTGCATTTTGATCCCTTAGTATGTGATCCTTTAATGTATACCATACACATTTTGAATATAATATATTTGAAGATTGAATGTGATAGAAGAAAAATAGTAGGGAAATTAAATAAATATAAAATATCACATTAATATTTAGCAATGCATCGAAGATCCATAATATAAATGGATTAATTCATCATTAAATGTTTTTGTTTAGAGAATCGATGATTAAATGTACTATAAGTTATACTGTCTACCAAATTTTTATTTTCGTTTAATCTTTAGCATTTTAATCAAATATTATTTGGTGAAATTCACGGAAGATGATTACATTTAGATCACCTGTTTAGCACATTGTATCGTGAATTACTGGTGAGATCTATATATTAATTGAACTCACTATCTCTTAARTTAATGAACGAGGTTATTATAAAAATTTAAATACAATATTTATTTTATGAAAATTGATAATTTTTTTAGAGACAAAAAATATAGATGTAAACATTTAACTTCAAACAAACAAATATGATATTTTTAATAAAATATCTTGTTTACAGGACTATTTCTAGGCATGTAAATTTTAAATATGTGAAAATAAATGAATATATTCATAATAAAAGGTTTTATACTATTCTCAAATTTAGTGTCCTCAATGAAAATATTAAATTTTTTAATAACTAAAATAACTAACTAACTGAAATATGCTTATTTTCATTTTGAATTATTTCGTCTTTTAAACACATAATTTGATGATATCAAATTTACTCATRAATTCATTATCATTATTAAAYGAATATTATGATTTATAAACTCACTAAACCTATTATAATGCAAGATCACTATTCAATATAATTCATGAATATATAATTATTTATTCACAAAAAATCATTTAAAAAATGAATCTTATTTGAAATAATTTAATTTTCTAATTTTATTATTTTCACAAAAATTTTATTATTGTTATTATTATTATTTAACGCTGCAAATATATTTTCCATATTTACTCCCATCGTGAGAAGGGAAATAAAAAGAGAAATTGAACAGTGACCTCAGACTAATCTTTAATCGGGAAAGATAGAGCAATCCTACTTTCAATTAAGGGAGTATTAATGTTATTAAAAAACTTAAAAAGGAAAAGAAAAAGATGTGCATAAAGAGAGAAAATCAACTCCGAGATGGGCCGAAAGTTGAGGGGCGGTTAATTTACAGCTAGCAAGCTAGCAAGTACATTTTTACATGCAAACTCGTTAAATATAGCGGTAAAAACTAGAATAAGCAAAGCTCGCTAGGGTTTAAAGAAGGTTTTTGAAAGGGAGAGCTAGAAAGACAAAAAAATCGAAGAGGAAGAACCATATAATTCATCTGCTCAGAAGGTAGAAGGAAATCAACTATTTACTTTCGGAATTTTTGCTTGTTGTATAAACTTTGATTTTTAAATTTTCTTACGGAGAATCGATAGAAGGCATGGCAGAGGCGGATACATCAGCGGGCGTCAATGAACAAATAAGCAGGTGAGCATTTATTCTTCATTTGTGTAGCTATGGGAATCTTATTGGTTGCTCACTGGATTCTGCCAATTTTCGATTTTTTTTATAATCCTTTTTTCTGAATTAATTTTCAGAGAAGCGCCACAGTTGGTTGCATTGTTGAAGGAGATGAAGGAGGGATTAGATACGGCAAGGACAAAGATTGAGGCGCTTACTGCAAAGGTGAGGGATCTTAAAAAGAATATTGTTTTGCTTTCTAAACGTGAAATAAAACTTACAGATAGTGGATGTAAGGAAATCCAAAATTTTACTACTAAAGTATTATTTCGGGGCAGAGAAGAGTGAAAGGATTTAAGGAAAATTACGGAGGAGGAAAAAGAAAAAGAGAGAGAGCAAAGTTTTTAATTATACCATGCCTTATCCCGGAAACAGTATAGAGAGTCAATCATCATATGTATTTGTTTCGGGATTCTGGGAGTTTGTGCAAGCGAAGCATATTACTRCTGGACGTGGGTTGTTTATACCGTAATTAAGTCATATTCGTTACCTTAATCACTTGCTCTACTCCTGCTGTCGGAGTCCTGACAGGCACTTTGTAGCCATGATATTATCATCCACCTCTGGCTTCATCTTCATGTGATTAAATCTTTCTGCCTGCTGTCCTAGGAAGCACTGAGCTGCACAAGATGTTAATAAAGTAGATACATGTTTTGCATATYGGTTTGTCCATGGGAGTGATACTGCCTTGGAGAACGGTGTTCATTCTCCTTGATGTGATGAATAAGGATAAATGTGGAGCTACAATCCTCCCTAAATCCCCTACCTCCCTTAAAAAAAAATGAAGGTTTCTTTATTCAAGGATAAAAGTATGCTGTTGTTGTGGCTGGTTTTTATTTTTAATTGCTCTGTTGATTTATTAGGTTAAAGCGGATCATTTCCCCACGAAAGATGGAATAAGCTATCTTGAGGCGAAGCATCTGCTGCTTCTGAACTATTGTCAGTCGCTTGTATACTATTTGCTTCGCAAGGCAAAAGGTTGTTCAATTAATGGACATCCAGTTGTAACGAGCCTTGTGGAGATTCGATTGTTTTTGGAGAAGGCATGTATATATTCCTTTTGGGATGTTTCATATTTCTTTTATAGGTGTTTCTATCTACAATTGACTTCAGGTTATATCAGTTAAATTTTACGTTCTGTTGTGGATGTTAGGTTGGAATGTATTGTGGATACTAATCCTGGCTTGTTTTGACTTCGGATTTTCCTTCATCATCTCATTTCTTGCAGATCCGCCCAATTGACAAGAAACTTGAATATCAAKTAAAYAAGCTCACAAAAGCTGCAGGAAACATAGTAGAGGAACCACATTCGATTGAGAAGGAAAATGCTACTACCAAAAAGAAAGATGAATTGCTAAAGTATCGTCCAAATCCAGACTTACTTGTCAGCAAAACAGATGTCAGTCAAGAGGTATGTTAACAGTACTTGTTATGAAGCAATATTCCTCATTTCTTGTCATTATTTGGGGAGATTACCCCGATGTTATTATGAAACAGACATTTCKAAGATCGTGTGCACGGTATTTGGGATGCGGGATTCCCTTTCTGAATGTTATACTTGCCAATTTAAAGAACCAATTTATTGTCTTGTTATCGAACTCAGGGTGCTACTGGTGTATACAAACCCCCCAAAATTGCACCTGCTGCTATGACATCGCGGGAGGATCGAAATGCTTTGAGAAAGGAGCAGCAGATTCTGCGGCAATCTAGAGAGAGTGCTTATGTGAGAGAATTGATGAATGATCTTGAGGGAAAACCTGAAGAAGTAAGTACAGAGCTGACTACTTTCATTTTATAGATTTCAAAAAAGAAAAATTATGATTTTGTATTGATTTTGCAAAATGCAGGTCCGAGAAGTTATTGGAGCTGAAAGTAGGGAACTCACTAAGTACATGGCAAAGATGGAGGAACGAGCACGTCAAGAGGAAGAGCTCTTCACACGCGCTCCTCTCACTAAATCGGAGAAAAAGCGAATGAAGCATATGAAGAAGTCGAGAAACGGGTAAGCTCCATGATAACAATGATAGTAATGCAATTAAATTCTTTACAGCAGAAAGTAGCCCTGGTGTACCATTTCTTGCGAAGGTCCTTCTACTTGAACCAAATTCCTGGCATCTACTGACTATTCGGACTGATTTCTTTTCCAATCCTTGTCCTAGGCTGCTTGGACTGACTGAGAGTTTCTTCGACGAGATTAAGAGTTTACCTCTTGAGGATGGTGCACCAGAGCAATCAACAGGCTTTGATAATGGCATAAATGGGGAGAGAAGATCCAAGAAGCAAAAGGTAAGATTATATTTGTATCGTCCCTTCTATAGAGAAGCCTCTTTGACATGTACCTAAAAACCAATTAAAAAAATAAAGCACAGTACRCTGCTTTTTCTCTTGTGAATTTTTCAAGTGGAACCAGTCTTTCAGTACATGCATATTTTATGTTTTGGAAATTTTGTGTCCAGTCAATTAGCATGTKGTGTGCTGTTGCTCTTTCACTGCTTAAGATGAAGTACCTTAACGATTGCTGATCAGAGAATGGTGACAAATTGGAGACATCCTTGTGCTCTTTTCAAATTTTGATTCCGTCAGAACAAGAAATAATGCATCTTGGTACTGCAGATCTTTCTGATACATATGCTTATACAGTTTGCTTTTTTGTTTAATCAGAATTATGGAGCTAACAGCGGGCCTTTTCTGTTAGCTTCGGATTTTTTTTTTTTTTTTGGGGGAATCGATGTAATCTCGTAGTAGCTTTTAAATTTAAGGTGAATCTGCTCAGACAGTAGTTTATACTAAGAAGTTTGGTGGCGAAGACTATGGGTGATTACGTATTGTGAGTTGAGGGCAACTACCTTTAGTCTTGAGAGTGTGTTAAGGATTGACTGGTATAAGGCCTTTGCTGTTACCAATAGCTGGTGTATCTTTTCTATTGCGGATCATAGTAGTTGGACGATCAAATGCTGGGAGAACTGGGAAGCATGACTGGAATTAGAAGCAATCAGAATATAACATGATGAACATGTCTTAATTGCTGATATTTTGTTGGCATTTGTCTGGAAGAGCCAATACATGGAGCAGGTGCCAATTTTTAAGGATGATCAGGCAAAAATATCTTGTTTTTGACCGCAAAATTTGGTAAATTCAATAACTCTAGTAACCTGTAACCAATGTCATAAAATTATCTTCATAATAATAATCAAATAAGATAATGTGATTCATCYTGCATCAAAGCACACATATCCACAAACTCAGAGGCAGGCAGACAGAGAGATGGACAGAATTGTGTAATTGGTTGGTGATGATGTTAATAGAATAGCTTCAGTTTTGCTTTTCTTCTATTGTTGGAGCATAATAAGAAGCATAATGTGACTTAATGTGTGAGTACTTTCACCATCCTTTACTAATAGTTTGTGGTAAATTCTTCTTTCTGAAAATGGGCTGACACTATCTACTAATTCACGCACAGAGGCACTAAATGGCAGCCAAGTCCTGGTTTCCCGAATCTTGCAACCACTAAATGACAGCCAAGTCAATAGAAGGTTGCTTGATCAGGTAAACTATAGCTTTCATCTGAACTAGGATGAGTTGTCAAGCTTTCTGTMTGTTCCATGGTCCTCTAATTTTTGTGCATGTGATAAGGGAGAGGTTCTTAAAGTTCCAGAAAGGTGTTGTCACACATTTACTTTCTTCAGAAATCAGTGTATGTCTAATGACAACTCATTGAGTGTTGTTTCAGATGTGTATTTTTCCCCATTTAATCCAACTATATGTTCCCAATTAAAGTATCTGGCTTTCTTTATTGTAGATATGTGGATGATAGGTCCTTTTTAACCGCAGCCAGGATGCTGGGCTATCTCGTTTCGCTTAGTTTTCAATCCATATTTGTGTTGACTGATCAGTAAGTCTGCTACTCTGCTGTCTGCAACATTTGTGGTGGTTGGTTGGTAGWTGCTGACTGAATGTGCAGACATTATGTTTGAGAATAATATGCAACTATGGTTTGTAAGACTAAACTGAACCTTAACCTGGAAATCCAAAATCAGGATCCAGATGGAGGGCTTTAGTAGCTGCTAAATTGTTGGAATAAAATTACATTCAACTAGTTAAAGCATCATAGAACAGAACAATTTATGATCATTCATACTTTTGCAATTCTTGCAACAATGCAATGTGAGAAGATCAATGCCCTCAAGCTTTAAGKCCTCCTCCCCCCTCCTCCTTCCCGGCAGAACCCTGGTAGTTCAATTAGGGCTTCTTTTTCCATCTATAAAGTTTCTTTAATACTTGAATTACGAAAGGCACAGCAGCAGCACACAACACATATCGAAACCTGACAGATTCATCAGGAGCTATGGCAAAAACAGCAGAGGCATAAGTTGCAAACYTGGACAAAGTTGCAACCCAAATCTCCAAATGAAATGGGAACTTTTAGGTGAGTGATATAATGATGAGTATACATGTGGAACGAGCTATTGTATTTGATATCAAGAATACATAAAATGCCTCTTTGTGATCTGCATGTATAGCCCTTCCTGCTTTGTGTCCACCAACATGATCTTGCCATACCCCACCTGGTGGATTCACCCCTGCTGAAAATGTCACAGTTGCTATCAATGCCACCACAACGAGCAGAATATTTCTTGCGTCTGTAGGGGTTTCTTGATCTTCATCATACCTGAATCGGAAAAATCTCGATGGGGGAGTCCCACAGGGAGTGGCCATTTCATGAATCAATTGCGTTTGGGCAATTGCTTGCTTCATTTTGTGTCTCTATATATGCATATGCAGAAAGGAAAATTAAAAGAAGTTTCATTACAAGGACGTGGTCGTGGTCTTACTAATTTCTGGTTGGTGGATTTCTAGAACAATTCTTTTCTCCAATTTGCTCCTTAAAATTGTGGATCGACGGACTAAAATTCAAGTTTTATGAATATTGTAATTGGCTTATGAAGTCAATTTTTMAGTGACGTCACGGATTTATWATCCWTCGGCTGCAATTGTGAGAAACTTCAATTATAGATAAAAATAATAATTTTGAATTCATTTTTCTTGATTGACTATTAGTAGTTTCCTTCATCAATTATAATCCAAGTTATACTTGGACGAAAATTTATATCACACCTTCATAGATATTAGAGTAAAAATTGATTTGAGAACAGAACKGTATGTATAAGGTTAACTCTGCACGTATTTAAAAATTAATTTTTATTTATGTTATAGTATTTTAAATAAAGTTTGATGATTGATATTCAATTTTTACGAGTTTCGTAAAAAAGAATATCGAAAATTTGGAACGAATAGAATTTTAAAGTATTATGCCAAATTTCCTGCAGAAGTAACAATCCTTCAAAAAAAAATGTTCACACCTAAACAAAATCAAGTCAATGTTGCTTGTGCATAAGCAAGTTGTTAACTTAGGAGTTGACATAAGTTATTAATACTTATATTAAGGGCCTAATGCTCACCAYATTAAGCCAATTTTCATAACAAAGAATCAATTGGTGGCCGGATGGGTAGGAACTAAGGTAATCATTGATTGAAAATAAATTAACGATTAGTTATTGGGAATAATTAGTAACTGTTAGAAATTGGGACYGAAACGAAGAGGAAGTTTAGGCAGAGAATAGAAAATGAATMATCARGAATCAAAATGYTCAATTTATAGAGATTAAACACTAAAACTAATAGAATTTTAAGAGTYAAAACGTTATTCATTATTTATTTCCAATAGGAACTCTACTGCATGTATTGTAATGGCTTCCATGCTCAAAAGTAGAAAAAATTATGGGCCCGATTTGGTTRAAGGATTTCAATGAGAAGAAAGAGATAGAAATTTATAGAAAATTGAAGTTGACATGTTGTTTGGTGACAAGGGAAAATACTAGGGAAAATGAGATGAATTTAAGTTCTCAGGTTTGATTTGTAGATTTTGGGATGGGGATGTAAAAGAAAAACAACKAAAAAAGAAGAAGCACAAAAATAGATCATTATATTATTTTAAGAAATATCTTAAATTTGAGTTATCTATTTTGTTCAATTATTTCTTCTACAAATTTGTAAAAATTATTAGATTAAAACAGATCCATGTTGAGCTTTACTTGCTTGTTCTAATTTCGATTGAAATAAATTATGTAACATATAAAATATTATATATAAAAACACAATAGATATATATTTCTAAATATTAACCCTTCTAAATAYTAAGAGGAGTAATCTTATTCGTCATTTTTATATAGAAATTAATTTTATACGTTTTAAATGGTTTTATGAGAAATTTTATTTAAAGAACGGTATTTCACAGGCTTGAAAAATGCATTCTAATTCGAGTCATAAGCTCACAAAGTTAAATTGATGGACAATTGCACTTGTCAATTGGGCCGGCTCAATTAAAACACATCTTGAATGCTTTTCCACTTAACTTAAAATAGATAATAAGCTTACGAAATTCCGATTTATATTTATAATCAGATTCATAATGGATAGTAAAAATATATAAAAACAATAAAAGAGCATATAAATTTAATATATTTACTAAATATTAACTTCCAAAAGTAATTACAATAACTCCATTCACCACCTTTTTATTATAGAAATTAATTTTGTGGAGTTTTTAAGTGAAATTACATAATTTGTGTTAATCTAGAGCTCACAATTTAATATGAACTAACTCCGCTTAAAAGTTTAAATTTTATTTGAAACAAGATTAGATCAGTGCCAAAGGTTCTCCCAAAGCATGGGCTTTACAAAAAGATCAGAAAGCAAAATGTGCGTTGCATGCCGGACATCAGATTAGACCAGAGACAGCAGAGATCTCAGCTGATCTTTGGTAAATCGAAGTCACTCAGTTATCAGATTTCACCTTGGGAGACTGGGGCATGTTGTATAAGAAAAGACCAAAGGAGAGTACAATAGCGCCCAGCTGAAAAAAAAGGGCTCAAGCGTCCACCTTCAGGAAGGTATGGCAGTGGAAGGGAAAGAATATAAATTGACAGAGGAACTGGAAAGGAAAACAAAGGTGAAGTAAACAAATGAACCAAAAAGGAAAAGCAATGCAGGTGCTCATTTGGCCATGAAACAGATRAAATATTTGCACAGRGAACGTGAGGTTGCTCATTGTAGCAAGAGAAGAAACAACTGCTGAGGTGATCTTTACAAGATGGAGAAGAAATACATTGAAACATAAGTTGAAGAATATGTATACGAGGGGTAATAGTGGAGTACCATCACAGCCTGAAAAAAAGAATAAGTGAGCAGTAAGTCCAAATAGATGATTAAGAGGGAAATGAATATGGAGCGTGAATTATTCGCATTGGTCACCCGTAAAAAGGACATGAGAAAAGAAGACATAAAACAAGTGACGTCAACTCCCAATAATATAACCACTTTCCTCATTRATACATAATTCAGCAAAAAGAAATCAGAAGATACAACATTCTTACTCATTCTTGAATATCAATTTTAGTCAGAGGTAATTGGGGTAAATGGGAGAAAGTGAAAGAAAATTTTCTATTTACAGAACACCATTGCTTTTTGTAAGCATGTTGACTGTAATTCTCGATATATATGATCTAAAATGTATGATTCAGTGACAACATTAATAGCTTTCCATTGTCATGGTCAATAAGTTTAGTAAATTTATGACAACTTTTAAATGTGCAATAACTYCTGCTAAGGGTAGTACTTACTTTACATGTAAATTAAAGAAACAAGACATGCAAAGACCACAACAAAGAGTAGGTCCGAACACCTACTTTCACCCTTTACTTTAAACTATACAATGAAGGCACGAGAAGCTTTACCTGTTACATTGAATCCGGAATTCAGGGAGCAGCCAGSACCACTCTTCAAGGATGACGAGAGCTGGGAGAATGGTATACCTATCAGTTTGACAAGACAGGAAGATAGAGAAGCAAAAAAAAGATCCTACAATCACCAAAGCACATGTAAGAGATTAAAATTGAGACATATAACAGAGTAGATCGAACACACTGGGAAATACTTGCAGCATTCATAATGCATGAAATAAAGCTCACTATTCAATGAATAGCTCCGAATGAGATAATATCACAATCTATGATAGTCATACAAGATATTACATGAAATGAAGTTTAATGTTTTCCKGAAAAGTTTCAGAAATACTGGATTAAATATTCAACTTATGTATTCCACTCACAAGGTTACGAGCTATAGCACTAGTTATAGCTTCCTCGGAGAGCTGAATCCGACAAGTCAAGATAGCGATTGAACAAATCTTAGTACTTTTAAGTAACGTTATGAGAATGATTTACCAGTTGCCATAGAGAAGCATTGATTTGGAGAGATATTATGATTGGCAGGTCGAAGAGAAGCATTAAAAGCGAGACCTTCGTAATAATTGCATAAGTTTCAATTCCTGCCTTACACATTATTTCCTTTGGCCCTCTTATGTGTGACGTGAAAGAACAACCAGTACCATAKAAATATAAATGGCAGATCATGGTAAATTTGCAGATTATTCACAATCAGCATGTGTTTTACAAACTAAATCATCCAAAACAACTAAACCAACCATAAGGAAGTGCAAAACATTTTCATATATTCAAACCCAATAATTACCATAAATTGCTAAATAGGTTAACTAAGCATATCACAGCAGAAAAAGAAGGATACGCAAAGGAAGCCTGTAACAACAATCACAGAATTAGAGAATACCCACATATATCAGAATTCTCAAAAGCTATACAAAGTGTACCTGGAATCCAGATCCAAAAGAATTGATGACAAAGATATCCAGAGATTTTCCCTATATGAATTGCTTACTTTTAACATCATAGTTTAAGCATCTTTCATACCATAGATGGAAGGGGAATGAATACAAAAGAATCCTCAGAAGGGAAAGAATTATGTTCACACCTTAATCGCAGCATCAAGGAAAACATATTCCTAGGCAATCACACCACTTTCAGATAATTATTTTCTCCCTATAAATAACTTAAAATCATGAACCACAAATCAATGTCGTACCTTGAAGATGGATGCACCAGCTTGGAAAGCAGATGAAGCTATCATTAGCAATGGCCATATCAACCCAATTCCAGATAGCATTTTATCATCGTTTGATCCACTATAGTCCAATTAGAAATTCAAATTTAAAGAAATTGAAAGAACAACAACGAGAAACGCATCAATGTATAAATATAGAAAACAATAAAGAAAATTTTATTTGAATGAGTTCAGAGTGTCAGGAAATCATCTTATTTGCTTCAGTATCACTATTTACAAATTAAAGGATACATATGAAAAGAAGACACTTTATTACAACTCAAGCAGACCTTTGCAGAAAGGATACAATGAATTTTCCCCGGAAAGAACTTTAAGTTCCTCGTGTCAATCATAACCACTTTAGGTACCGTGTAGAATATCAGTTCAGAAAGTGCACTAAGTAGATAGACAACATCATGGAATTTTTAATTTGAGAAGCGTATGAAAAACCTTGTGTGCATGACAAAAAAGGGACAAAATTCTGCAGGAAATGATGTCTAGTTTTTCCTTTTGACTTTCTGCAAGTCACCAGAAAGTTGCAAAGCGGAARGAATTTTTCAATATAAGTACTACATGTGACCTCTTTAGCTCAAAATAATTGCAGAATATACGAACCATGAATGCAAATAGATAAAGAAGTGATAAGAAGATCCAATAGATAAACATGTCCAAGAGAATTTGAAGTGGTAGACCTGTATTTATTTCTGTCCTGTGATTGAATAAAAAGTTATGCAAGTGATAACAGAACTCATTTAAACTGAAGAATCTGATTTAAGGTAGATTCTCTTGAACAGATGCCAATAACCATACATCTTAAGAAATTTTTACCATGTTAGAACAAACCCTCAGGTATATAAAAAATTTATTTACATTTTAAAAGTTTGACTGGACAGTTTGGATTGTGCAATTTAAAGTGTGGGAGGGSGGGGGGGGYGGAGAAATTCTAACTTATCAGGCATAATATTTTAGGAGACATATCCAAACTCCAAGTTATCCTTCATACAGTTGGAAATTCAAATTTCTCTTAATAATCCCCTTTTCTGGTGCATTCAAAGTTTTTCCAATCTCTCTTATCATGTCGAAAAAGGGAGAGAAAAATGGCAATCTAAGTTTAAATGACAAATATTACTTATATACAAGCCTYGCAAGCAAATCTGAATATGCAAGAGTAATATAATTAATTAAGTCGTGGAGAAAAAGATTGTTAAACCTTAGAACCGCCAATATGACACCAGSAGCTACAAGTACGCATCCCATAAGTTTTATTGAGTGAATATCTTCTACCTAGGAGAAGGGAAGAGAAGGACATTTGCCACACCAAAAAAGTCTGCAGGTCCCAAAAAAGAGGTCMCGAGGAAACTAAGCAGAGTTATTTCCTTAAAATGATAYGAAATAACTCGATCTATTTTCCATATTCCTCTTTGTATAGTTTCACAAAATTTATACATTGGAAAGGTTGAATCGATTAGAACTTCATGAATTCTCGGGTTTTCTGACTATCAAGAAATATAGCAGTCTCGAGGGGTTGAGCAGGCCTTTCTTCCACAGACCATCCAAAGCTTATACCACTGGTACAAGAAGAGAAGGATGACATTGCAAGGCGGAGAAACCAAGTGGCACAAGACGAGGAAGACTAGGCCYGTGATAGTGAACGGCAAGCAAAAGGTTGTGGTTACCAAGATATGCTATCAAACTCAGCCAAGACAATGTAATTGGTCCGAGAGGGCTCACACAAATGCCAAAAGAAGGAAACAGTGATCCCATTATTAGCAGAAGAGATAGCGGCGGCGGAAGCTATTCTTCAAGGGAAATAATTCGAACATACAAATGAACTGTCTGCAACTGCAGTTGGTGCCATCTGGGACGCGTTKTCTTCTGGTATCAGATTCACCGTGTCTTCTCCGAACTTTTTCGTATTTTGAGTTCCCATATAACTTAAAATTTAAAAAAAAAAATTTATAGTGAATAATAGCCCTTTCCTTTAAAAAAAATTTATATTGGATAACGTTAAAAGTCCACCTTAAGAACAGAACGAAAAAAATGAAAAAAAAAAAGTCAATAATTGTCTGACTCTAAATAAGAGATTCAAACGATTAATTAACTATTTTTTACAATTAAATATATATCAAAAAATAATCAATTCTTATAAATTTTTAAATAAAATAACGATCTTAATTTTTTTAATTTTTATATATGCTTAATACTTTAATGAACGTGTGTTCAATATGTTAAAAATTATATTTTATAATTTAATAAGTTTAATTGATTAGAAGTCAAGTAATAAAAAAGAGATTTAATACATTTAATAAATAATTTAAAATGAAGAAAAATTATTTAAAAAATAATTAATTAAAAACGAAATAAGTAACAATTATGCTTGGCCAGATGTGCTCTGCATTCCCTCAAGCCCCCGAAAGCAACACAATTTTCTAATGTAGAAAGCATAAAAAGATGGTGCCTTTAAGAATGAGAGAACAGGTAAAATTTTCGGGACCAGAAAGTCCACTACTTTTGGCGTTCCCCAAAAATTTGACCAATTCAGCGTCTTATCATTTCATATCTCCCCATTATTTCATAGCATCCTCGGACCCGGGTCCGATGATCTGATTTCTTTCTTTTAAATTTTTTTTTTTCCTTCTTGACCAAAGTACTGATGTGAATTTAATTCGAGTATTACTTTTCTCTTTAAATAAAAAGAGAAATATAATCTTAATAATTTTGAGTTAATATTTTTCGTGTTTTTTGAATTATGACATTGATATCATTATAATTTTCTAAATTATAAATATGATTATTCAAATTCGATGATTAGTAATGAATGATTTGAATATCAAATTATATCTGATTTATTATCAAAATCAATTTGATTTTTCTCTTAAACTTTAAAATTAATATTATCTTAATTCATACCAATAATTTATATCAAATAATCCTTTGGTGACCAATATTTGTAATGCTTCATCAAAAAAAGAAAAAAATTGTAGTGATATTGCTTTACATAATATTTTATTTTTATAAACTTAATTATGAAACAAGAAAACTAATGCATATAATATTTGGGCTTTTTTTAATTTATAAATATTCATAGTTCTATTGAAGATAAGAAAATAACGGGGAATGTTTGGAGTGTATAYAAAGTTTTACATAAAATAGTGGTATTAGACTTGATTATGGAAGAATTAACTTACGAAAATAATATTGTGGATTGATGTGATATTTTCTAAAGATTTAATAATTTTATTTGTCTTTGTCAATAATGAGCCAGGGATATTTTCATCATTTAAGCCATTAACTAGCAACTAAGGAAAAGTAATGTATTCATATTTTAGGGGTCCAAATGTATTTATAAAATTATTATATTAATATAACAAAATACAATATTTTTTAATATATCATAATTATATAAAATTTTGATATAAATTTTTTAATTTATTTTAACAATTACAATTATGAAATTTACTGTGGCAAAAAAAAATGAAACAAAAAATACACTATAATGAATCTAAAATACCTAGATACTTGGAGTATTACTCTCATTAGCATTTTTTTCCTTTTTTTTTTTTGTTGTTGTTTTTCTTGGAAGAATTTCTGTTGCATTTCTTGGCTAAGCAAAATGATTGCTTATGCCTGTCTGCCGACCTACCCAGCCAGTTTCCTAGACCAAAAGTCTTCTCATTTTCCACTGGCTTTCCTCTTCGTTCCTCTTCCATTAAATGTTTCTACATATGCATGCATGAACACGAGGAGTCGATTCACATGAGAAATTCAACCTATAAAATCAGTTGTAAGCAAGAAAATCAGTAGCTACTGAGATGGGTTTGATCAACTTTACCATTATTTCAGAAGAAATTTTGAATATCCTCTCTTGGTATGTTTCRGTGAGAATTTCCTTTTCTGTGCTTCTTGTTGAACAAATTTTCTTGCATTTTCTTTTTTCGTTTTCGAATTCGTGCTATAGATCTGATGATCTGGATTCTTTGTGCATTAGTTACTGTCTCTGTGTTGTTGCAGGAAAGCGTGATACTGTTGTTATGCTTTGAATTAAGTGTACGGAAAATAACTTAAATGAAGTTATTCATTTCCTTGTTTTCTGTTTCTTTGTAAATGATTTTTGCAGGCCTCCACTGCCTTTAGTATATCCTTTGTAAGTTTCTTAGACACAGTCTCTCTAGTTGTTCATTTTACATTTGCTCCGAAATTTTGTCTTTAAGACTGCTAAACTTTCAATATTGGGGCTTTTGATTTCATTGATTTATTTGTACAGGTGTTTTTCAATTTGGGCAATAGAGGGTGGCAGAGAATTTAGCTATGAGCAATGTCTCAAGTATTGGATATTGTTCTATATTACATCAATCTGCGAGTGTATGATTTCGCTGGTTCTATCATGGTAAATGCTGGTGTTGCTTTTACTGGGCTTAATATTTTTGGGATATTTTGTAAGAGCACATTTCAATGTGGCTTTAACTTTTATGTTGGAAGTTGAGTGTCTGTCCACTCGGTGCTTAAAAAATTTCGTTTCTTGGTTCTGTCGATTAAGGGGGCAGTTTATTTAATCTAAGTTGCCATTGTTCCAGATGAAAGAACTTGGAGATTGGGAAGATCATAAATATGATCATCTCTGGATATTACCCTAATGCAGGGATTCTTATTCGATGTATGTAGTCTTAAGTAATTTTAAGGACATGGAATGAAGCTTTAGCTGCAATGCTTTTATTGTTCTTAGGGAGATTTATTTTCTATTTACAAGCAAGCTATTTTTGGTTTTCTATCTTTTAATTAGTAGTTTCTWCAAGCGTAGTTATTAGGATTGCTTAGAACACAAACAAGGTCAGAAGCATTATTCCATATGACATCTGGTAACACTCCTGAAAAAGTAGAGATCGGTTCTTTTGTTGCCTTTTTATATACGGATGGTGAAATTAATGTATGTCTAGAAAATATTTCTAATGTTTRTCATTCTGGTAGCCGCACTCAGACATACTCCGGACTCCAAGACGTTCTCTGTTAAGRGATTTTATTGTATGTATAAAATGCACACCTCTTTTTAATGTTCTATGGTTACATATGTCTTCCTTGTATAGACTACTTATTGAACTGGAAAAAAAAAGAAAAAAAGAAAAAAAGAAAAAGATAACTACTTCCAAGGCAGATGAGCACTTATTATATTCATTTTAGACAAGGTTAAAAGATTTTTAACTGTTGGATTTTATCGCTCTCAGGCTTCAGATTTGGCCTTATGTGAGAGGAACAACTTTCCTGTTGCTTGCTGTACCTGATTTTGGTGGTGCCTCTTATGTCTACGCAAACTTTATTAGACCCTATATTAAGCTGGATTCATTCGCATGTGATACCTTACAGATGCCCAAGGAGAGATGTGACATGTTAATTGATGAGGATGAGTTCTTTCATGATGCAAGCAGAGAGATTGCAGAAAATGAACCCCAAAAAAAATCAGAAAGAGCTGCCATTTATGAGGTAATGGTGTATGTGATCTGTGCATAGATCATTAGGGAAAAGACATAATTGCCAGTGCGCAATTATTTTCTGTAATGAGCACTTTRACCTAAATCTCCTTGAAGGTTCAGCAGTGAGGGTGTGGAGAAGCTGTACCCTGAGAATTTCCTTTACAAAGATAGGGCATCTGTCTTATGACTAGATTGTACAAGCTTATAATCTTTTGTTCCATCTTTTCTTTCTCTTCAGGGTGATCTTTCACCTTCTATGTCTACAAGTGGAAGTTCTATTACTTGCCTTGAAAGGTTAAAGGGAAATCAAAGGGATTGGAGCTGTGCCCTCTGTCAGGTGAGCACCAGTAGCCAAAAATGTTTGACACAACATTTGCATGGAAAGAAGCATATGTTAAAGGAGCGAGAACTGAGAAGTGTTGAGCTGATGGCAAGTGAAACAGTCATCAAGACTGCAGAAACAATGGGAARTAACAGTATGGTTTTAATTRGGAGCTTCAGCCAAATAACCAGGACAAATTTTCAAAGACTAAGTGGTCTTGTTAGTCCATCTATGAGGTTGTATAAATGGTGTGTGTGGAGAAAGCCTGAATCTGGATGGATAAAGTTAAACACTGATGGATCTGTGGACAGAAGAAATGCCAGTTTTGGGGGTTTGCTTCGTGACTCCAAGGGTGACCCAGTTTGTGCTTACGTTTCCAAAACTTCAACAGATGATATTTTCTTGGCTGAATTATGGGCTATATGGAGAGGTCTTATGCTGGCATTGAGTTTGGGTATTAAAGTATTATGGGTAGAATCAGATTCCATGAGTGTAGTGAAAACTATCAACAAAGAACAGCAATATGGCCCAAAGGTTTYTAGCTGTTTGAAGSACYTATGGAAGCTTTTAAGGAAATTCGAGAAGCACAAAATTTCTCACTCATGGAGGGAATCCAACAAGGCTGCCGATCATCTATCCAGAATGGATCTTTCGGGAAATGATGTTGTTTTATGGCCTGTTGATTTCCCAAACAGCCTTTGGAAAATTATCGAGGATGATGCTCGAGGTAAGTGGTACCGGAGAGCTTAACAACATTGCTAACTGGATCTAACCATCAATAGAAGTARGATTAAGAAACCGTTGCTATTTSTTAACGCTGACACTATTAGCTATCAATCATTTAAGAAAAGTTGTAAAAGGAAGCAGAGAAGGGATTTACTTTGGTGTCTCTAAGAGCTTAAAGATGCATTTATGGATCACAAGCTTGTGGATATTATGTGCAGTGAGGGCCTAGTTAATGCTATGCAGTTTATTTCACATTTCTTGGTCGCAGACTTCTGTGTAACTTATTCAGATATCACAGATTGATGATATTATTTAGTTCTTACTTCTATCAAAGTTCAAATGAAGTACTCATCTTATGGCTGATTATAAAGCTATTAGGAATTTCCTTTTCATTTACAGAATAAGTGATTACTTGGTAGTCTAACAGGTTCAAATTATGAGCAATGTTCAAGTTCATCTCATTCATAAAGATTCCAACTTTCAGCTGCTCCTCTCTAATCAAGCCATCTGATTAAACCCCTCGAGTTTTTTAGCTGAAAGCGCAATTCTTCGTGGTTTGCCAGGTTGCAGGCACCCATGTTGTGCTTCTGCAACAAAATTGAGTTAAAAACTCTGCTAACTTAAGATTGCAACCTGATCCTTGTCAGATAATATAAGAGATAATAGAGSAGTAAAAGAGAAGAGAAGAGAAGAGAATATTAGTGTTTTATTGAGATAATGACAAGTAATACTATAGTAATATGTTACAAAATACCAATCAAAGAGCCAAGGAAGAGAAAGATTTGTTAGGATAAATGAATGAATACACTCCTTTTATATAGGAGTATTTTGGTTACTTCAGAATTTTCTATTTATATTATAAGATGAATTTTTTACATTTAACTGTATAAACCAAACTCTAATATAATAATATCTTTTAATARTCTCCTTTGGATTCAACACTCATAAGAAAMTGACCYAAGGAAAACAGAAGCAACTGGAGAAGCAAGTGATCAAAACAAAAARAYAGAGATGGAGTTCATAGCAGAGGACACCATAAGAACAAATTCAAATGAGGTCTATGCTTCCACATTCTGGTTCTATGATTGGTTTTAAGTCTCAATCCAAGTTCACATTTGTTGGACAATCTTCAAGAAAACAGTAAGGTTTTTCTCTCCTCATGTTTGATCATTTCATGCACTCTTTTATTTCATTTTGTTTTGTTTCTCATCATTGAATTGCTTAACAATGCAGTTAAGTGGGTCAAAAGCAGCATTGGTGATGGCTTCATCACTTTGATAGCAAAATTAGTGAATTTTTGCATTTCCAAATCTTTGTCATTGATAGACAGTATCACATACGCAATAAAGATTCATTCATGCAATATACACGGTCTACAAGTAATATAGAGTGAATAAAAGTATCATCCCACAATGATTGTTGGTTTGAAAGTAATGGTTTAAATTTCTAATAAAATCAATGGTTGATGGTTGTCACAACAATAAAGTAAAATAATCTAAATTTATCTAATCATAGGGATTCGAAAACAACAATCACAACAATCACACAAACGAGATGATCAAGAGATTAAAAGTGAGTTAGAGTCAAGAATCCCCAATATTCTAATGTCTAAGAAGTCAAAATATCAATGTTGCAGACGGCTGCACCAATGACTTCCAAGCAAAATGCTACATCAAAGATTGAGCTACAATAGAAACACAAATCGAGACATAAATGGCCTCACCATTTCATTTTGTTGGTCCTTGTTGCTATTTTACTAAGTTGTTCTACCTGTCGAAGTTAATTAGCTTAAGGAACATAAATAAAATTCAAGTCTCATATGATTTTGTGGACGGAATACAAATGTCTCCAATACTCTGTGTTATCCTTGAGATATTAAACTTTATCTCAAGATAATGAAACCCACATCTACTCAAGATTTTCACATTTTTCACTACCTTTCGGAGTTTAAAAAGCTCACACAAATATTATTCATGGCCAATAAAACAACGAATGTAAATAATATATAATCGATAGACAAAATTGTATAGGCAATAAAGCTTTGCTCATGCAAGTATACACGGTTCACAAGTGATATAGAGTGAATAAGAGTATCGTTCCACAAGGATTGTTGGTTCAAAAGTGATAGTTTAAATTCCTAATAAAATCAATTGATTTGTTGGTTGTCACGAAAATAAATAAAATAACTAAAATTATCTAATCATAATGATTTGGGAATAAGCACAGTAATCATACAAACGATTTGATGAAGAGCTTAAAGGTTAGTTAGAGTTAAGAATCCTACATGTACTAATGTCCAAGAAATTAAAATATCAATGACACAGACAGGCTGTAGCAATAACTTCTGAGCAAATGCTACAATAAAGGTTCAGCTATTACGTCAATGCTGTAGACAAGCTGTAGCAGTGACTTTTGAGTAGAAACAAATGTTTAGTTACGGTAAAAACGTAAATTGAGGTAGAAATGACATCATCTTTTCAGTTTGTTGGTCCTTGTTCCTATTTCACTAAGTAGTTCTACCTGTCGGAGTTACTTAGCTTAAGGAACTTAAATAAAGTTCAAGTCTCAAATAATCTTATGGGTGGAATATGAATGTCTTCAATATTTTATAGTATCCCTAAGATATTAAACCTTATCTAAAGATAACGAAACTTACATCTACTCACGTTTTTCACCTCTTTAGCTACCTTTCGCAGTTTAAGAAACTCATACAAAACACTATTCATGGCGAATAAAATAGTGAATGTAAATAATATATAACATTGATTAAAGCATTTATAAAGAGCAAACATTGCTCAAATCATTCAAATAGACATTAAATACATAGATTTATCAAAACTAACTTCTAAAAGTTTGTTCATATTCTTGGATAAAATGAAATATAAGAAGTGAAAGATTAACATATTGAAATGCATCTTGAAATAATCACTAAGAGAAGGAGAAACAAAGCCTAAAGAGGTTGATGAAYTCCAATGGCGAAGGCTTCTTTGAAMTCTTCTTCTTCTTCTTCCAAACTTCCCTCTTTTTGCTTCATTTCTCTCTRYTCTTTTCTCTCTTTTCTCTTTTTTCTTGCTCRAGCYTTTTTTTTGCCCCTGATGCTCCCAATTCCAGAATGAATTCTGRCCTCTCTTTTCTCTTCTTTTTGTCTCCCCAAGCTTRCTMTTTGGAAGCTTGGCAAAAAAGTGTCATAGGCAACTAAGTTTTTGCTTTTTACCTTTTTGCCTTTTGCTCTTTGCTCTTTGAACTTCAGATTTGACTTTATCATTTTTCCAATGATAACTGTTCTTTTATTCCTTGACTTTCTTTCATTGAATAAAATATTCCTTTTTGTTTGTAATATTCAGTGCTGCAGCATTTTGTCGCAACATTGAATAAATCTTCACTTGTTTATCAAATGACCTTCTGTTTTGCTTATAGAATCATTTTCTCTATAAAATAAAGTATTTTATCTTAGCTAATGCACATGAATTCTATAATTTACACTATTGTACAATTAAAGTTACTTGGTTGTTTCTAAGCAATATTCATGGCAAAATAATATGAAGTCGGATTTCATCATACTAAAAAAGGTGAAAATATATATATAATCTCTAGTAAAATCAATGGTTTCCCACTCACATCAATAACCTTAAGTAAAACATTCATAAAGAGCAAACCTTGCTCAAATCATTCAAATAGATATTAATTATGTAGGTTCATCAAAATTCTAACTTCTAAGAAGTTATTTCATGTTTTTTTATGAAGTGAAATACAAGACGTGAAAGATTAACATATTGAAATACATCTCAAAATAATCACTAAGGGAAGGAGAAACAAAACCTAAAGAGGTTGATAAAGCCTAATGGTGAAGGTTTTCTTAAAGTCTTCTTCTTCCAAACTTCGCTCTTTTTGCTCCCTTTCTCTCTCCTGCGTTTTTGCTGCTAATGCTCGAATGGGCTTTGTCGTTTCAGCTTCCCCCTCTTTTACCTACTGAAGCTTTCTTTAGAAGTTTGGCAAAAAAGTGTCATAAGCAACTTTTGCTTTTCACCTTTTGCTCTTTAACTTCTTGGCCCCAGAAATGATTATTTCTTTTTTCATATGATGATTTTTCTTTTCTTCCTTGACTTTCTTTCTTTGAATAAAATATTTATTTTTGCTCATGATACTCAGTGTTGCAGCATTGTATTTTTAAGCCATTGCTCTCTATTTTAGCAACACAGAATAAATCTTCATTTGTTCATGAAATGACATTCTATTTATTTATAGAATCATTTTTTCCTACAAAATAGAGTATTTTACCTTAGCAATTGCACATGAATTTTATAATTTTACATTATTACACAAATAATGTCACTTGGTTGGTTCTAAACAATATTCGAGGCAAAATATTACAAAGTAGTACTTCATTATTAAAAAGGGTGAAAACACGCATATAATCATTAGTAAAATTAATGATTTTTCACTTACATCAGTCATTCAGAAACATTACAGTTTTAAAAATTGAAACTCTTAATTTTGTCACGCTATAGATATTTTTTTTGATTGCCTTAACCAACTCGATTTCATCATTGTATTCTTGAATCTAGAGGGCTTTGTATCTAGAGGTCATCAACCAGCTTGGAAAGGAAGAATACAACTAGCTAGGATACAAAAGAACTTAACTATTGAAGAACTTAACTATTGAGGTTGCTGTACTTGCCAGAATTCAAAAGAAAACAATTTTCTTGATGGTCTAAAACAGTTGCAGTAAGTAACAAATTCCAACACTGTTTTTCAGTAGAATTCTGCCTTGATGGAACAAGAAAAGTTTCGATTTGAGCTTTTCATAACTTCACTATCTGTGAATGCCATGAAACTGATGGAATATTAAGTGAATTGGAATGATCCCAACCATGCTTCCTGCAGGAAAATAAATTACATTATACCAGCCAAGAAGTGATTTCCTTGACTTCAGAAAGCACATATATGCAGCAGTCATGCAAGAGAAAAATATGTTTCCTTAACTAAAGAACATTAATAGTTATTCCAGACAAGAAAATGTATYGATAAGCAGTTAAAGGTCCCTTGTTATAGCATCCATATCCGAGTCATTATGAGTCCAGATATTCCACACTCATATTATGAACATAATCAATTGATTCTCCAATCCTTCCAGGCTTCCAGATGACTGAGATAGACATCAAATTGTGTCTGCAGTACTTAAATACTCATAAACAAATAGTATTTTTATATAAGTATTTTGGATTAAGCTTACAAACTTAAGTATAGCTAAAGTCAAGTTCAGCCCGACTTAGTTTCTGACTCACAATTTAATGATAAACCCTTTTGAATCCAAACTCCTTTAAGACAGTTAAAAAGGTTTTGTGCTGAGCAGGCTGAATATGGTTCGATCTGATCAAATTGACAGCCTCCCAATCCAAAGAAATTCTTTAAACTTTTCATTCGCAAAAAGAAAAATCAATAATCCACCAAAACAAGTTGACTCTAAATCGTTCGACGATGTTTGAAGAGTTTCATTCTATGAAATGTTTTTTTAAAGCATGATTGTTGCTTAGACAAGGTGCCCCATCAGTATAATCATTGTTGCTTAGACAAGGTGCCCCATCAGTATAATCTTATAAACACACCGCAAGTGGTCTCAATGTTATTACTGAAGTCCTTACAATGTCTTCACCAGCTTTGGGCATGAATGATGTGCGTCCTCCCCAAGTTTCAGTTGGCCGTTTACCTCGTACTCCCCAAGAAATAATCTCTAGTTGGTTGTCCGATTAATACATTATTCATACATACCAAGTATACTTGTTTAAAATATTATTGCCTTGAAGCTGTTGGAGAACCTTCCCAGAGAATCTTTCTTCTTCTCTAATGTTATCATATTATTGCATTATCTTGCTGGAAGTCTATTCATCCTTAATCCTCGGAGTGTTGAGCAAGAATAAGAAACCAGCCCCTCTGACTCAGAGCTCAAAAGAGCTATAAATAATCATCACTCCTCTTCTCTTGATCCCAAACACACAGAAGAAAGTTATCAGAAACCGAAACAAATCAATGGAGTTCATAGCAGAAGAACAGCAAAAGAACAAACTCAACAGAGCTCTCTACTTTTGGATTCTGGTTCTTGGAGTGTTTTTAAGTCTCAATCTCGGGWRATATACGATGGATGAACTTCAAGAAAACAGTAAGTCCTTGTCAACCTCATCATGTTTGATCATTTCTTTGTTTGATTTRTGTTTCTAATCATTGAACTGTTAACAATGCAGTTGAGTGGGTGAAAAGGAGCATTTCTGATTGCTTCCTCACTTTGACAGTAAAGTTTCTGAATTTCTGCATTMCCKAGTCCTTGTCTTCCAGAAACATAGCATATCTGGAAACTGAAGCTTCTAAATCTGTCAAGTCGTGGATGTTATGGATTGCCTTAGCCAACTCGATTTCATCGTTATAKTCTTGAACGCAGAGTGATCGATCTTTGGAATGGGAAGCTCAGCTTGGAAGGAAGAACACAACGAACAATGACAGAAAGCACTTATTGGCAAGACCAACAACATTGTATCAGAAGTCTTCATGCTATCAAATAGCTTCTGATACTATTTCTCAATCGGGTTGTATCCAGAAAATTTTGGGATACAAAAGAGTGCCAACAAATATTGTAAATTGGGATTATTTTAAAATGCAATGGACTAAATGATAATTCTGAAATCAAATTTGTGATATCCATTTCTCCATTTTCTTTCTTTCAACATTTTATTTTATTTTTTCTCTTCCATTTGATACATTAGGGATGGGACACCTTAGAATTTAACTAATTGAGTTATTAACTTGCTAAGTTAAAGTAAATTCATTCTAATTCTATTAAGTCAAGTTATTTTCATGTATTATAATTTATCATTTTTCTTGTCAAAAAATTTATTTCCATTTCACTCATGATAAAAATAATAATCCAACCTTTATAGGTATAATTTAATGTAATGTTTAATAAGTGTACTATAAATTATAACGATTCATTCTTATATAAAAAAATAATTTTATTTTATTTTATTATTTGACTTTTTAGAATAAAAAATTATGTAGTTTTTGACTAATGACAAAAAGATATGTTGATCTTCAACTTTTCTTTCGTCAAACCATTACCCCCACCCCATATTATTTTATCATCATGTTCTTGCCTATCCAATTCTTTTCCACCATTTGAAGTTATCATGTGCCTAAGGCTAAATTGGTCAACTTAGGTTTTCCTTTTTCTTTTTCTTTTTTATTTTCTTTTTTGGGATGGGGATTGCACGGACGGCGCGGGACGATAGGGGTACAGAAAGAGAAGAAAACGGTCGTAGAAATTCAAATTTCAGAATCAAGAAGCCAATCGTTCTAATGAATTACAGTGCTCAGCTGCTCTGCCTAGAAGAACAAGAAACCCAACTTTCTCTCTAGGAGCCTTCCTTTCATTCTCAATTTGAAACTCTCAGGAGTTGTTGCTCGGAACTCCAAACAAGATGGCAGATTTTCCAATTCAAGACAGGAGATTTCTTGATTGGCCCAAATATTCTTCTAATATTGATGAAAACATAAAATCTCAACCTTTTAGTAATCAAGAAAGCCACCAGATTTACAACAATGTGGAGCATCTTGCTTCTGTTTTATGCGTCCCGGGTTCCAGGATGGTCACAGAGCACAGGTTCTCTWAAGGTTCGCTCTTTCTGCTTCAAATTTGATAACTARTGCAAATCCCATCACCTGGCAACTTACTTCTGTACCTTTCAGTATTAATGTGCGTGTCTACTTGAATTTTGAGTGTGCAATTTAGGGGTYGATGGAATTTTCTATATGGATACGATGTTCAATATTCAAATCTTGGTTTTCTTCGATTAGCTGGCTAGTGGGAGTTTGTTGGCCGAAATTAGAGTAATAATGGTTATTATGGGATGTGAAAGTATGTTTTACTGTTTTGTTTCTTTTATTTGAAAACTGAAGGGTACCGAATTTTGAATTTTGATAGGGTCTTTTGATATTTTAAGCCTCAATCCTTCAATTTCTTTTTTTTTTTTCCCTGGATACATCAAAGGGAACTTGATTGGAACCCAAGACGTCTCTCGCCCAGTAAAGAGCTCTTCTAACAATCAAGTTAATACGCTTATCATTTTTAAGTCTCTAACCTATCCCACTCTTTTGATTTTGGTTTCTATAATACAAAGTAGSCCCTTTTATCTTTCTGCATTAATCTTCTCTTCGAAAGATCTAGCAGAAATAGGGTTTTCCGGAGAATTACTTATTTTAATTACATAATTGGTTTCCAAGATTCATTTTCCCTACTGAACATTTAGATTCTTTTTTCCAGAATTTGTGTAGTATGAATGTACTTAGATATGCTTGTGTTTTATGCTAGCAAACCATTTAGGATACAATATTGATTCTAGTAGTTTTGAGGTACATATACGGTGGGCAACGAAATTAGAAATATGCTTAAGAATCCTTACTCCTTCACGAAGGGTGATTTTGAAAACTCAGAAGGTTTCTCTTCTCAGTGGAATGCATTTAAGCCAGACCCAGACCTRTATGAMGGAAGGGCGCATCTATGTGAAGTTACATTTGATGTACTTTGATGTTTTATGAGTTAATATTTAATTTGTCGTCTTCTTTTAAACCAGAGAATGTTGTGAATTTCGTAAACATTGGAGGTCAGGCTATAAAAGAGCAGGGAGACGTTGGCATTTTTATTATGCCTGATAATGATTTTGAAGGAGGAGATAGTTCTTAGAACCAACGAAAATATAGTTGATGGAAATCTTGGGACTCTTTACCAGTCAGCAAGGATAGGGAACTTCAGTTATCAATTCAATAGCCTCCCCACTGGAGACTATTTAGTTGATCTTCATTTTGCTGAAATCATATACACAAATGGTCCCAAAGGGCTGAGGGTCTTTGATGTCTTTATACAAGAAGAAAAGGTCTGCAGGTTTTCCCATGAACTTTAACTCGTTGCGAATTATGATCTCATTACCATTAAACCCCATTCACAAATCTGTTTGTCAGACTTCCTTTTCTTGTATAACGGAAATGGCAGGTTGTTTCAGAACTTGATATATATTCCATTGTTGGAGCCAATAAACCATTGCAATTGGAAGATATTCGTGTCACTGTCAGATGCAATGGGGTGATGCTCATAAGGTTTCAAGGAGTAAATGGCAGTCCCATTGTTAGCGGAATATGCATTAAGGAAGCACCAACATTACCTGGTATATTGTTAACCTTAACATTTGATTAGTTATATAGACGAAGTATTACTATACAAAATCCTAAATACATCTTTTTATTGTGCATTTTAATGAAGCATCTCTCGTAGACCAAAGAAATCTTGAAAGTYCCAGTTTCTCTCTCGAGGTTAGTTTAACTCACCCTGGGCATTTAGTTGAAAGTCAATATGCTTATTCTGGATGGGTGCTTAACAGAATCTTATCTGGTGAATTGCAGAATAAATATGAGAGTGCAAGATCCAATTCCAGATATGAGAAGAAAATGGAAGAGCTGCAACTGCGGTTTGAAAATGAGACAAATGAGTGCTACCAGGCATGGATGTCATTGAGAGAAATCAACAAGGAGCTCGAGGAGATCAGGATGGAGCTAGATAACAAATGCTTCCAGAACCACCGCTTAGGTTTGGCATTTTCTGCACGAACTTTCATTTTAGCAACGTAAAACATGCTGCCTAGGTCTGCTGGAACATGAACTTTCACTTGTAGCAACATATAGACACAAAAGAAAATATCAAATTAAAGGCTGAATATAGTCTTCTACTTGTGGGGTATAGGTAGTTTGAATCTTGTAGTAACAAAATATCTAAAGTTGCCTTTTCTACCTGCATTCTCAATTCATGGTGTTCATCTAGATCAAGCAATTGTTCTACAAGAGGAAAGGTTAAAGCGCATCTCCAGCAAGCATGAATGTGATAAGAGGTTCTGGGTTGAAGCCATTAATAATTTGGAGTTGAAAATAAAGGTAAATTTTCCCGAAACCAATATTTATACATGAACTCCAATGGTACACTTTTGATGCCAATCAATCTTCTGCTTTTAACAATTTCAGACCATGAAGGATGAGCACTCTAAACTCTCCCAAGAGGCACATGATTGTGCCAGTTCTATTCCTGATTTCACTAGGACGGTTTCAGCTATTCAAGAACTAGGTAAGTTTGTGATACTACTTTATCACAATTTATCCTTGTTGTTTCATCGCAAACTATTTGGATCTCAGTGGCACAATACGAAGGTCTTAAAATGAATTACAGCAAGGAGCAAACAGAAAGGAAGAAGCTATATAACCAAATCCAGGAAACAAGAGGTATAGTTCATTTTGAATCATGCAAAAGCTGTTAAAGATTCTCAAAATGGTTTGGAGTATTACACTGACTCAAGCATCTGGCTACCCATAGGGAATATTAGGGTGTTCTGCAGATGTCAACCATTGAAAGAAGCAGATATTTTATCTGGACAGACTATGGTGGTTGACTTTGATGCAGCCAAGGATGGAGATCTTGGAATAATTGCAACCTCATCATCAAAGAAAACATATAAATTTGATCGTGTCTACACGCCCAAGGATGATCAAGGTAACAAAATAAGACGTAAAAGTTTTAATGATATCCTTATTTCTTCTTCTTCTTCTTCTTGTTCTTCTTTTTCTTTTTCTTTTCTTTTTTTTATTTTTTTTATTTTTTTGGGGTGCGGGTGGGAGGATAAGCATGAGTTGAAAACTCAAATAAGGTAACTCTTATTTCATAGATAGCCCTAACTATTCTTGTTCTAATCATTGGATGGCATTGGGGTGGGAGTAAGTTTGTTATGTGCAAAGCACATCCCCACAGAACAAGTTGTTATTTCTTGAATATGCTTAGATTCCATAGTTTTTAGTTGATATAAAGTTTGCAATAATTTCACATGCAGTTTTTTTTTTTTTTTTCCTCCCCCCACTTATCCAGTTGATGTATTTGCGGATGCTTCACCACTGGTCATGTCAGTTTTAGATGGCTATAATGTCTGTATTTTTGCCTATGGCCAAACGGGAACCGGAAAGACATTTACCATGGAAGGCCCTGAGCATAACCGAGGAGTCAATTATAGGACGTTGCAGCTTTTGTTCCAAATGGTTGAAGAAAGGAAAGAGACTTTCACATACAACATATCTGTCAATGTGCTTGAAGTCTACAATGAACAAATTAGGGACTTGTTAGCCATGGTACCAGCATCAAAAAAGTAATATTCCCTCATTCGGTTGACTTAGAAATCCTTTCAGCACTCCTACTAATTCTTTCCCGTCTTTGGCATATCTTGATTGATAACTTTAGGATYTTTGGATTTGCAATTTCAGGCTGGAGATAAGACAGGTATCTGAAGGAATTAATCATGTACCTGGAGTTGTGAATGCTGAAGTTGAAAACATTGAAGAAGCCTGGAATGTTTTGCAGACTGGAAGCAATGCAAGAGTTGTAGGTTCAAACAATGTTAATGAGCACAGTAGTCGGTCACATTGGTGAGTCTGAACTTTGTTCTTCTGCAGATAAATCCTTCTTATGAGTTTGATCTTAGTTGAGGTGGTTGCAAACACCAGTGTAACCCGGCTGTAATGGTAATTCAATGAAATTCTGCTTTAATCACGCCTTTATACAATAAAGACAGATTTGCCTATTCATATTTCTTTGTTTTTTTCTTTAATCTTCAATTGCATCAATAGCATGATCTGCATAATGGTAAGAGCAAAAAATATAATGAGTGGTGAATGCACCAAGAGCAAGCTTTGGCTCGTTGATTTGGCTGGAAGTGAGAGGCTAGCAAAAACTGATGTTCAAGGAGAGAGGCTCAAGGAAGCTCAAAACATTYACRGCTCTCTCTCTGCTCTTGGAGATGTCATATCTGCTTTAGCCGCTAAGAGSAGCCACAWACCATACAGGTTTCTTTTATCCATCTTACTTCTTTTTATCTTGTTAAAAATTTTTGCATGACTAATTTTGCTTGTCACGTTCTTCTTCAGAAATTCAAAGCTTACTCATGTACTTCAAGATTCCCTAGGTAAGGACAGATTTCTTTAAATGTTTTCGTTATACTGAGATTTTACTTATTCAAAATTGATCATTATCATGAAAGTAAGGACTCATTCTGCACCATTCTTGTTGAACTGAAAATTTTTGACAAAACGGAATTAGGATAGCTAATTATACATGTGACTGCTTACAGAGTGCTGTGACATTTTCCACCATTTACCCATTGCTCTGTAATTCAACATTATCAACTACAATAATACCCATTCGAATTTAATATATTTTAGGGGGTGATTCAAAAACTTTAATGTTTGTGCAAATTAGTCCGTTGGAGCAAGACTTGGGTGAGACACTAAGTTCATTGAATTTTGCTAGTCYYGTAAGAGGGGTTGAGTTGGGGCCTGCAAAGAAACAGATTGACGTGGGAGAGCTTCAAAAAATGAAATTACAGGTAAGCTACGTCACCTTTTTAACATCCTTGTGTAATGGCTAATCCATCTCTTAGTTGTTTTGCTGTACCCCTCCATGTGTGCATTTTAATGAGTCAATTCCAACACATTACATAGAATTCCATCAACACCAACAATAAGTTATTCGTTTCTCTACCTATGGTTCTTTAGAGACACAAAATATTCTTTCTTTCTCCTTTTGCTTTACTTTATCTGTGTATGTATGTTTCCAGTCCCCTCTCCTAAAATATCTGTGTATGTCAATATGCTTCTTCCAATTTCTTCCCCTAATGCAATATTTTTGCATAGATTGCCCTTCGTTTCACCTTAAGTTCACAAAATGGGCAAATTGTCTCTAAAAACATGTCCTTAATATTCTGAAGCTTGATAAAGCAAAACAAGAATCCAGATCTAAGGATGAGACCTTGCAGAAGTTAGAAGAGAATATCCAAAACTTAGAAGCCAAAGCAAAATCCAAGGWTCAGTTATGCAGAAACCAACAGGACAAGATCATTGAACTAGAAAGCCAGTTAGGAATGAAGTCAGAATTATGCAGACAACTGGAGAGAATGATGTCACATCTATCAGTGCAGATGAGGGATGGAGAAGATGTTRGGAAAAACCTCCAGGAAAAGGTTTCAAACTTTCACCTTTTGATTGTTTCCACCAAATAGTTTTATTTAAAATCTTACTTTCTCCTTACTTCTATGATAGGTCGACAAACTTGAAGAAAAGCTGAAAGGGTTTGACATAATGGAGAGCAGTACTCTAAAGTACAAGGTCTGTGCCTACCATTTTTCTCCATTTCTTGGACTTGACTCTACAACATACTATGTTAACTCATGCATTGCAGAAAATTAGACAGAGCATTTACCATTTAAGAATGATTAAGTTCTTTGCACAGGCAAGTGGTAGCTGTGTGTTCCCGTGATATTCCAATTGATAAAACAGTGACCTTGTATCGAACTCACTGTATTGGTCTCAGCTTGAAACTAAAGAAAATCATAGACCTCGTCTAAGTCAAGCCTCCTTTTTCCAACCGAAAACAAAATTATAATAAAAACACTAGTCCTGCTTATTTTGTCAACAACGTTCGATGTTATTCCCATGTTGGTATTACAGGTCAAGGATCTTGAGAAGACACTGAAAGATAAAACACAGGAATTTGACGGTCAATCAGTCATTTTTCAGAGAAAGGTAAACATTTTGCTCAGCTGACGATCCTCCAATTGCTGGCTTCTCAGGCTTTTACTTTTAGAGGTTTCATAACTAAACTGCGCATTTCAAGTCTTTTCATTAACAAATATTAGACCAAATGTCACACATGAGTTATGCCTGTGCTTGACTTCATAGAATCTTATTGTTCGCAGTCGCATACAAGCAACTATTGATCATGCACGAATTCTCCAATTTACAAATGACCTTGAAGAATTTTATTGGGTAATGCAGATTAAGGAACTTGAACTGAAGCTTGAAGAGCAAGCAGGCAGTAGATCTCTACCACGTCATCCAAATAAGGTTTATTCCCTTTCTTCATTTTTGCTTTTCCCTTTCTGCCTTATAGAGGATTAGAAAATAGCATCCAGATTATACCGTTGCCCAGAATTCCTAAGCATAATATGTTTTGCAAGATTCAAGAGCTTGAAGAGAAGATGACCCCATGTGACAAAGAGCGGCAAAATTCACCCAAATTATGCTCGTCTAAAAAGTTAAGAGCCAGCCTAAATGAAAGAAAAGCCCTATCAACAACAGAAACTGAAGGTCACACTGATCGAAGAAACCAAGCCTCAAAGTCATCGTCACACCATCGCCAGACAGGACAAGGTTCTGTTTTATTAAAAGGAAGTGACTCCCTCATCCAATTGAGGAAGAAACAAGAACTTCAGAACAGAGGGATTGAGAACAATATTCTGTTAGCTAATCCTACTACTGAGAAGAAGGTTATGCCAACTGAATCAAATAAAGGCCGCCATATTGAACCTTCGAAAGCTTTTGCAAGAGTCATACGGACTAGCAAACAATTTGGCACTCAAAGACCCTTCTCTAGTCGAATCAGCAATACAGAACATGCAACAATAAACAAGGAGAGAGATAGGACTAGAGGTTGGTTAAGATAGGAAATGAAAGCAGAGCACATTGCTATTGCTATGCATCATATCTACGTTTAGTTCACATGTCCACTTTGGCAGTTAACCAAACTTGATTACTTATATGAGATCTTCGGCAACAGCATAGTATATAGCATAAGAGATGTACTTGCTCTTTATAATGAAGGATTATCCTTCATTTTTTTTTTTTTTTTNTTTTTTTTTTTTTTCCTTTTTCCCCTCAAGTTCGATGAGAGATTTATTAGTATTATTACATTAAAATGTTTCGATTAGTCTGGTGTTCATGGAACTCTTTGTTCATGATTTAAAGAGGCATGAAAATTCAAAACTTGGAAATATAACATAGAAGAGCCCATTAATGGCATCATGGTGTCCAAGTTATTCCTTCTGTCYACCATATTGTCTACYACTGGAGTAACAGATCGATAATATTTAGCAGCCTCTGAAACCAATTGTTCCAAGTTATCACTTGAAACAACGGGAACGAATGATCAAGCTACTGAAATCAAGGTTCAAATGCTACTTGTAGCTCTGATCAATGTAATTATTAAAACAACGATGTTTTCATTTTTGCTTTTCGTGCTTACTTTTGGAAACTTAAAAAACCCATGGACCAAAATTGAAGATACAACTTAGTCAATAGGGGAAAAAAAAAATTCTTTCAGAACTCATGATGATAAGCAGATCGACAAGCAAAAAAGAGGAGTCAGGATACTTAGAGAGAAGGGTATAAACCAATTTCCCAAGGACATGGACTACTACTGACAACACGAAAAAAAACCAGAGAATATCAATGGCAGAAGTCGACAAATTGGCAAAATAAAAACTGCCAGGAGCACTTGTCATAATGAATATACTGTACAATATATCAACATGGATCAACTTTGGCATTCAACCGAACTTGATAACTAATTTCCTTTCATGAATTATTTTCTTGACAAGAAATATCTACAACCATCATATCTGAAAAATCTGCAATTAACCAAACCCGAATCCCTCGTTGGCTTCGTGAATGGCTAGCAGCAGTCTTCCTTCTAAATGCTCCTTTGAAGGATATTCCGGCAGGTCTAATTGATTGAAACTGCATATTACCAAGAAATTTCTTTTAGCTCCTTAAAACAGAGTGTCAATGAAACCAAAAAGGTAAATCCAAAAGATGATAATGACCCAATCAGAAATTTTAAACAATTTAAAATACTAAGCAGATTACCATGTATGAGCTGAAGGCAAATGATCAGGACTGCCATAGGCCTTATGAATCTGAAACTTCTGGGATCCTGAAATTCCTTGTAATGCACTAAAACCTTCCAGTGGCACCTGTTGAATTGGAGAATATGGTCAAGCCTATGTTTTCCTCAGAAATTGCCGTACATTTCTAAGAATTCCATGAAATTATTGTTCTTGAATTGTCTTCTGCAGTTTTGTCTTTCAGTGCTACAAAATGGTACCAATTTGATACGAAGAGACAAGTCTTCTGACATATTTTCAACTGGTTCCGAGCATGTTAGTTACTTCTTATGGAACAAGAGACATTTGCTTAAATCTACAGAGCTGTTAAAACTCTAGGAATATATATTGTTAGCAGAGGGCAACATTATCATTGGAAGTCATCCTCATCAACTTGAATTCCTTGATTCTTCATTTTATTAATTGATAGTGGACAATAACATGTAATATTTTGTGAATTTAAACTAAGAACCCAAAAAAAAAAAAAAAAAAATCACCACAATATGTTTCAAGATACAAAGATTACTCGATTCAAATTCTATAAAATCCAAAGCTAAAATCTCCATACTACAGAAGCAAGTTGAGAAAGCAATCATATATTCAATTTAAAAAAGCATAACATGAAAAAATTAAGAGATACCTTGGAAGTGCCTGTCACAAATTGTAACAGGCGAGCTTTGTCTTCCTTGCTAAAACTTTGGACAACCTCCCAAAACCATTGAATCACAGGGGAGACTGCACTATACCCTGAGTACTCCGTATTTGCTCTCAAGTCATCCACTGAAAGAAATTAATCAATTTTGGTTAATTGAATTTAATAAAAACAAAAACAWAAAAGAGAGAYAGAAAGAAAAGAGGCATGAGAAAGTGAGTTGCAGCATCTGTTAGTTTCTTTCACCATTGACTTCCTAATTCTAACTTCCCATAGTCAGTGTGTGTATCTTTCCCTCTCCCCTCATATTTTTTTCCTCCAGGCAGAGGGAAGAAGAGATATTGAGAAGACAGTTCAACCCCAGAGCACATATATATAATCAAGTACATCAAGAATGTTAAAGGGTGGCAGGGAGGGCAAAATGATTCGAGTAACTTACAGTCAATATCTGGCAGACCACTTATCAACAATTCCAGCTCTTTGTCATGGAAAATAGATATCAGATCCCTGGGAATTAATTCATTGAAGCCTTCCAAAAAGGCATTTATCTGCGGCCGGATGGCAGTAGTTAATCGATGCTCAGCAACCAGATCTACGTACTGGTGTTTATTTTCCTCCGTGACACGGATGTTGCGACCCCCAGGAATTAGTTCATAGTCAGTAACCTATGAAACACAAACAATTATCAAATTTGCTGAACGCTAAGCAAATGAAAAGAAATATAAATATCTTCAAGACAGGGTAATTTATACTTCATTCCGTTCGTATAGTATCAGCTTTTCTTCATCAGCATCAATGCTAAATGTAAGATCAAGAATATCACTGATATCATTCTGCAGAAAAACAAATCACTCAATAGTCATAACAACAAACATAACAGAGTTCAAGCATAGAGAAACACATACAAACATACAAACACAGGCAGCAAGAGAGATACCTCGAGCATCCATTTCAGATTCTTAAAATAATCAGGGTCAATAGCTTCAATGTCATGATATGTTACTTTGACCCCAAGGATATGCTTGTAAAATGACCGGGTGAAATGAACATCAAGTAGTTGTCCATCAAAAAGAGCCTTGCCAACCTATATAATGCACAGATATTAGATTTGAAAATGATAAATAACAAAAGGAAACAGCCACATAAGAGAAAAGCACTCACAACGCGCCCAACAAACTTGAAGTATGAAAGATGTTCTGTTTGGTATACAGAGTTAGGATTTGGTTGGAATGTCGATTCATTACCAACYGTGGTAAATAATAGGGCTCCCTTATCAAAAATCACCCTTGAGAGCAGTTGATACCATTCCCTGGTTAGCCCACCAGCATCAATTCCTTCCTCCCCTTGGAAGTGAACAGTCAACCTCCCCTTCAATTCTTGTGCTGTTCTCATGCGTAGCTGATTATACGAATCCTCAAGAATGTAAGCTCTTCTGACYGAAATTCTCAGAGGACTGTGATGATGATGATCATGCTGGTGCTTTATCTTGGATCTAAAATGAGCCCGCTTGTTGTCAAAATCAATAAAACGAGGAACCTTCAACATGAGTGAAAAAGATTTCTCTAGTAAACCAGGGTTTTGCCGGATGAAAGCATTCAGCAGCTTTCTGTGCTTCTCTGTGAACTTCACAAATGCCATTTGCTTTTCACCAGCTTTCACTGCTGAACCTGAAGCTTTACTAGACGATTCAGGGCAGTCTTCAACTTCAGAAACTGCAGTTATACAAAACTCATGCCCTGCACAGGGCTCTCCTGGATGTAACTTCTCGCACATTACAAAGAAAGACTCAATGTATGGTAAGATGTTTTGACTGCCAGCAGGCAGGGGAGGCATGGCACCTGATGGTTTAGATGCAGAAATAAAAGATGAGCGCAATAAATCAGGTGTCGAATCAGAGTAGCTCTCCATTTTGCTTATGCAAATGCTTAGCTCCACCCACAACGGTTCCAAAGCTGCATTGATATCCCTTACAAGGGAAACGGTACTTGAGTGCTTCTTATCAGGAATCTGGCGATCCTTCTCATTAAGTGTGGCGACAAGAGAGCTTAATGCTTGCAAAACCCTCAAAATGGCTGCTCCGTCAGAAGAGATGCTACTAAGAAGGGCTTTCTCTACTTCTCCGAAAATTCGCAACTCATCCATGGCAGACTTCAGAAGCCTTTGCACCGAACTAGCTAGCTCAGTAATGAAAAGATGACAATGGACAGGTGCAATAGCCACCAGCTTTTTCAGTACCTCTGCCACAAGAGTGTATGCATTATCTGACAAACTGAGAATACAAAGAGTTAGCAGAAAGATTTGAAAGGTGGAAGGGGGAAGACACAAGCAAGTTAAGGCATATTCCAGTAATTAAGTTAAATATCAAAATTGGAATAATCTGGGGATACTCCAGGCAGTTGCAAGTCACAACTTTGACCAGTTACACCTTTTTGTTCCATAGCTTTAATTTTCTTTTTAATTTACTTTTTAGGTTTCTTTTATTCTTGGGATACATAGGGGTAAGGGGCTGTCGATCAACCCCAGAACCTGTCCCGATAAGGAGTGCTTCTACCCTAAGCTACTAACTTGCCATGTCTTAAACATGTAACATGACGAGAAACAAGCACAAAATCTTTAAATATGACGAACTAAACATAAATGAACAAGCCTAATTGAGTTAATTCTATGGCCAATAAAATGCTATTGGCGCATTAAACATGATAACTCAGTACCTCAAGCTCATTATTAGCACTATAGCAACAYTCAAAAGGAAAATAATATGCTAGTAGATTTCCCATTTCCCTGATAATAATTCATAAATAATGCCATATGTAAAATTCCTGATTTTAGATATTAACACCTTTACATGAAACTAAAAATTAAAAGGAAATCCATTCTTTCATAAAACAGGTCATTTAGAATATAATTTTTTCTCCAGAGATTATCGAAAATCAACYCTTCTATGTCCAAAATATTTGAAAACAATTCTGATAGATAACTTGCATTTACTAGTGTACAATGGCCACAAAAAAAGATCAGAAACCAACACAAAATAAATAAATAATAATGACAATAATCTAGGAGAGCATAGAACATATAAAGAAAGATGATGTACAAGAAATGCACAACATACCCTTCTTTTGCAAGCAATGAGCACAGAAGGCGAAGCTCTGCTTGTGGTAGATTAAGCAGAACATGGAGAGGGCCACTTTCACTTTCTGCACCAGAGAACAAGGCTTTTGAGGAATCATCTACGTCCGACACAGTAGCCCGAGGTGTGGTATTCAACTCAGTATTTGATGTGGAAATCTGAGGACCAGATTGTTGTTGAGGACCAGATGATTGGGGCTCATCAGATGAATTTGATTTGCTTTCAGCAATAATGACATCTAATAAATTCAGCAGCTGTAGCAACAAAAAAGACAGCAGTTAGAATAATGTAACAGTGACAACTGATCTGCAAGAAAAAGAAAATATATGATCGTTGTGCAATCAGCMACCTGTTCCAGATGGGCTACACTTCTTAAATAAAGGGGTTGATTCAAGAGAGACAAAAGCAAAGCCAGTGCAACATGTCCTTGTGATAGCTTGTTTTCTAGTTCATCCTCTTGAGTGACCACTATGGCTTTTCCCCTTTGGTCAGAACTCAAATTCTCTTGCAGAACTTGATGAGGCAGTCTGAACTCAAGCAGAATCTTTGCAACAATTGGATGATTTTTTGCCAAGTATGTGAGAGTTTCAAGGACACGCCGAGAAACCAAAGGTGGAACACCTACAAAGAGACAAAATACAAGAACAAATTAGTAATACACACACAGGTAGAAAGGGCGGGAGAAAGAAAGAGAGAGGACTCCCATACAGAAATTCTGCTAAAACAACTAGTCTGCAGCCCTCCAAGAAGGGTTCGAGCATCTTTGACTTCCCCCTTCTTTGTTTTTTTTTTTTTTTTTTTTTTTGGGGTCAAGTATAAGATTCAGAAATATTCCATGACTACCTTAGAATTCACTTGTTTGTATACAAGCACTTCAACATATACAAGTAATGTTCAGAAATTCAACATTAATAACTTATTTACCCAACAAATCAATCATTTTGAAGTAAATCTTATATTTTTTTGTCCATCCTTGAGGTTCAATCTGCAAAGCTATGTAACTGTTCAATGACAGTCACTTTACATTAAATTAGTAAAAGCAAGAACTCGCTGGTTGTGTGAAGTTGCACCAAATATGCACATTACACGTATATGCCTCCTTAGCCATTCCATAAAGAGGGCAAACACAAAAAAGAGGAAGGGCAAAAACAAAGATCAACTGCTCATTCTATCGAACATTGGAATCCTATTTCAGATAACAGATCTATATTCCTGTTTTGGTTATAGCAGGGGTTGAAGCCTACAGAAAGAAACTGACTTTGCACTTATCAGCCTATTGAGACTTTATTTAATTAAACTAAGTGGTAGTTTGTGCATCACCACAGATTGACTTTCTCTTAAACCTACTATACAATCCTTTTATTGCACTTTCTAGCATAATTTCAGTGTCAAACAACCCCCCCCACCACCCCAAAACAAAAAAATAAAAGATGCTTTCCAAACTCTCTCAGTGAGAGCTCCTTTTTCTTATGTTTCAAGTTTAAGTTGACCACAATCTTGATACTAGATTGCATAGTGAGAGTTCTGGTCTTACCATCAACATACTGAGGGCGAGAGTAAGTCACATGACTCTGGCAAGCATAGAGTCTATAGAGCGGCTCAGCAGAATAAAAAAAATTGGAGGGCTTTCTTATGTCAAGCATTAACAAGTCCATCAGAATTTCGACCAAAGAGATTCTGGTTTGAGCATGAGCACAAAGATTCAAGAGAAGCCTCTGCAGCTGGCCTTTGTAAAGTGGCTGCAAGAAAATTACACCAATTAATAAATAATAAACAGAAGACCTCAAAAAGAAAAGAAAATTACGGCAATTAATAAATAATAAACAAAAGACCTTAAAAAGAAAAGAACAAACTATGCTAAGTGATTACTTGTACTACACGAAGCAACCGGATCATTGCTTTCAGATCTTCTGTGTCAACCAAAGGCAATCCATCAGCCTCAACTGGCTTATTTCCTTTTGACCTACGGGCAAGGATTCCGCTAGCTCTGGCTATACCTTCCCCTAGTCTAGAAGATTCMCCCCTACGATTTCTTGGATACATCCCAAAAAGTGTTCGATTGTATCTACGTGCAAACCTTTCTCGCAACACGTTTGCTTCCGCAACGAGGGCAGGTGTTAGATTAGCAAGAATAGCATCAGAAGATGTCAAAAGGACCTGAAATTTGCAGCAAAAAGAAATGTCGGAGAGATTCTAGAGGGACAATCTACCAAAACATGAATGATAAAGCACCACAAAGATCTGAATGTAATGATATACCTCTTCTCTTAACTCTGAAGGAAATGTTGCAATTATTGAGACCGTGTCCATTTCAACAGGTTGGCCTTCCAGTTCCTGTGACTGGTGGAGCCTCTGAGCTCGTTGCTGTGCCAGGACTTCTTCCCGGATATCTGCGGGAAGCGCTGCAAGAAATTCAGGGTCTATGTCACCCGTGTTTTGCGGCTCAGCATTTTGAGGCTGTGCTGCTTGACCCTGCTGAGCTGAAAGGACTTCAGCACGCAAGTCCTCCGGAAGTGCATCAAGAAATGCAGGATCTATGGATCCAGAGTCCACATCACCACTGTGATGCTGCTCTTCYGCTGCAGCACCTTGCTCTGATTCTTGACTGGGATTCTCAGAAACCTCAGTTACACTATGGAGAGGAGCCTCTCTCCCACTTAGTGGTGTAGCATTTGCAAATGATATGTTAGTTCTCCTTGTTCGAGCATCTCCAGCACCTTGTCTGTCTCCACCATCATCATGACCATCAGCACTTCCAATCTCAACATCCAAACTTCTTAAACTCTCCCCCAAAGTTGCCCCACTACCACTACTCTCTTGACTCACTGCTTCAACATCTCGCACAACATCACTATGCTCAAATTGCATCTCAACAGCCTGAGGCTGTTCTCTTGATGTATCTGGCCCTTGAATGGATTCATTAACAGCACGGGCATTCTCAACAGTGCCTGAAGTGTCCAAAACTGTAGATGAGGGAGGTGGGTTCCTATCCTCAGTGTTGCCATTGTTTTCCGCCGGGGCTTCAGTTACCATTGCAGCTGATCCAGGGGAATGACTGACTTCATCTTTATCTTGAGATGCCACCATGGTATTACGATCTGTTCTCTCAGATGGACGCCTTAAGTGGCAAACAAGCAAATCTTCAAGACCCTGGGGAATTGTCAATGTGCTTGATCCACCACTTTGCTGGTTATCATTCGCCCACAGATTGAATCTATGCCCATGGCGTCCATTTCGTAGAGACCGGAAAAAGGAGTCCAGACGAGATGATGATCTCTCCGTGTTTCTATCCGAATAAGCATCACGTACATTTTCTAGCAAAACAAATAGAGAAACCATATTACATCCAGAAGAAAATTACATGAAGCAGGGCAGATACAAACACTGACAGAGAGAGGAAGGAGGACTGAAGCTTGTAAGACAGATGCTTGAAAAAAAAAAAAAAAATAGTACTATTAAATAGAATCCAGATGGATGCAATACCTGATTGTCCTGGGGAACCTGTTTGTAGTGAGGAAGATGATTCCACAAGGAGTGGATGCTGTGATGGGGCAGTAGTATCACTACTTCTGCCTAATAGATTGTAGATAGATGTAGTACGTCCCTGTCGTCTGGAGCCAAAAACTTCAACAGGCATTACATGCAAAGTTTCACTGGATAAGCTATGTTCCCTTCCAAAAACTTCAATATGATCAAAGATGCCATTCATTCCATCTCCCAGTCTGAGTATAACACCGTCCTCATCATCCTCATCGTCCTCCTCTTCTTCCATAACCTCCTCATCAAACTCGTCTTCATCAATTTCATGGTCATCTTGATCTGTATCAGGATGTGGTAAGTGATGCACTTCATCATCTTCAAGAACATTGTGTTCCTCGTCATCCCCATCTTCATCAACTTCATCTCCTTCATCCCCAGACATCTCATCATCCTCATCCTCATCCTCATCATCCTCATCCTCATCTTCTTCTTCATCAAGATTTCCTTGCACATCGGGTTGAATTTCAAATCTGATGCTTACCGATTCAAGGCCATTTTCCCCATCCCTGATGTCCTCAGAAGTCTCATGCATGTAGTCATCTTCCGGAGGAGCAAAGCCTCCATCAATATCTTGGTCCTGTTCCATATCATCTGTGACAGCCTCAGACCCACCATAATTCTGGGCCATTCCAAAAGACATGCTGTTGTCAGTAGCCAACGAATCTGCATTAGCTTGAGAGAGAGTTTCCATGGACTGTGATACAGTATTAGTATTTTCTGTCTCTCTAGACTCACTCTGAGCAGGAGGTTTAGCCAAATGCCCAGCTCCCCCTGCATTAGACTCAGAAGAATGTACATGTTCCTTTGTCACCAATTCCAGAACTTTCACAAGTCCCGAAACCACTTTGGGTGAATCTGAATTGTCCAGGTCTAACACATGAAGAACTCGAGTGAGAGATCGAACCAGACCAACATCAACAAAAGTTACTGAGGCCTCAGCTGAGATGTATGAGCCTGTTGGGGTTCGTGCAGCTAGTACATCATTTAGCAGATCAATGAATGCTTGAACATCAATTCCTGGAGGCCTAAATCCTTTAGATGAATCAACAAAATCATTGAAAACAAAGCTGATCTCTGCAAAGATTCTTTTCCTTGCCTCCGTAGACCGAACACAAGACGCAACCAATAACTGATTAGCTCTACTTGCTAGCTTATACCTCCAATCTACATCTGTCTTCTTTTCCTTTTTGGAATATTTCGCATAGGGTAAAAATTTATGAAGGACATGGTGGAAAATTCCAGCATTGCAATGACCAGTAGAACCCCATCGAGTAGCAACTGTGCAACTGCTAATCTCAGCATCTCTCCGGAGCAGAACATGAACAGATGAAGCATACATCAAAAGAATCTCTGTCAGAAGCTTTAGAATAAAAACAATCTTTGCCATAGATGCTGAAGACTCCTGGTTACTGGCTTCATTTACCTCAGAGGATGAGACAATAGCTTTTCCTTTCCCTTTAGATGAAGAAATATCAATATCCATGGCTGCCAATGATGAACCATCCTTTGCTCCTGGTTCATCTTTCAGTGGAGGCTCAAAACTCATTACTGAGTCCAAGAGAAGCTCCACAACATTTACGAAACTGTGAGGAGGTTTTTTGTGAACTTTAACAGTCTTTGAATTTGTGTCAACCTTCCCATGCCCACTACCTGGGGTTAACGAGCTTATATGACCTGAACCAACCTTCCCATCAGTGTTCTGTACCTTATCCCTATCATCTAATTTTTCCTTCTCCTTTTCTCTCTCTTTACTCTTATTATCCTTTTCACGATCTTTGAGCAAAACAATATATGGCCTTTCGCCAATCATCTCAATTTGGCAAACAGACTGAGCAGCCTTCATGAAAATCACTGGGTCTCGTTGAATGACAGAAGTTAAATTCAACAGAAAATTTCGAGGCGTAAGCCTCCCACTGGACTGTCGGTTAGCTGCAGTTGCAACACTGTGCCGAATTTCAGATTCCATTGCTTGCTGAAGGGTTTGTGGATCTTCAAGGATGTGTCGAATTATAGTAGCAGCTATATTGTCAAACCCAACGAACAGGCTACTCGTTGACAAGGAAAGGATTGAATGCAGACCCTGAGAATCAAGAAAAGTAACAGCTACAGAGTGAGTTCTTGTCAGAGAAGAACAAAGCTGCAGAACAGCATGCATAGTTTCAGAAGGAAGTTGTCTCCTAATACAACCACAAGCAATTTCAACAAGTCGTTTTTGCTCCTGCAGTTCCAAGTGTTTTGGAGATAAGCCCAATGTTGCCTGCAACTTGCTTTGTCTGTCTTCATCAATTATAAGAGGGGCCTGATTGCCKACATCTTCCTTCTTTAGCAGTTCCGAAACATCAATATTTAACTTGCTATCCATTTGGGCAAGGCGGTCAATAGCAACAAAAGCTGCTGTCACCCATTTAGGAACTTGAGCTGTCTCTTGGTCAAATGAAGCAGAATTCCAGCGCAAAAGGAGATCTGATGCAACCTTAACCAAACCATTCTTGGCAGCAATTTCTCGAGCTTCTGCATCTTCATTTAAAATCAGTGCAAGAACATGAAAAAGGGAACAGAGCATACTGTTGTTCACGCTGTCAGATGCGCTACTGCAAAGCTTCACTTGATCAAGAATGAATGAAATAACCTGGGGTCTGTGCTGACCATCATTTTGGGAGCATATCATCACAAGAAGGCCCCTGACAGGAAAAGCCAGAGAATCTTTCATTTGAAGAAGCTTTCTACASGTTGACAATAAATCATCAATAGGAGGCAGTTGCACCATTTCTTCCTCAATAGCCTGACTAGACTCAGTTGCAGCATCTTCTTTTCTGTCTGATCCAGAATTCCCAAGGGACATCGCAAGTGCACGGGCAAGTTCATCATCTTCTTGAGTTTCCTCTGGATGTGAAAATAACCATTCCATTGCCAGCTCCACACTGTTGGACCCAACCTGCCTCAGAGCCTCTTCAGCCCGAGATCTTGAGAAACCCATCTCCACGATTGTTGAAATAGCTGATTCATTAGGAGGTGGGCCGGAAACGCGAGTCATGTTGCTGTTGACACTTTTCACTTCTACCCCAGAGTAGACATGTCTGATGATATTAATAACTGTTGCAATGAAATCATAATTGCACTCTGTAAACTGTGGATGAGTCCAAACAGGAAGAACAGCCTCCAAAATCATGGACTGAAGGACCTTTACAAAAGACTCAGCATCCCGGGGAAATGAAAGATCCCCATTTATCAAAGGCTGGTTAAGCAAATGCTTTGTAAAAGGAGACAAAATAAATGATGAGGTTGCGAGGTGGTCCATGAGTTTTGCATAGCTAGCCAAGGGACCATATATCCATGAATGATCAGCTTCTTCTATTCGATCCTGTCTCAAACTCCCTTCATCAGTCTCCATAGGAGAAGCAGGAGCTCTATTCACAGCACAGAGCAATTGACTGGTAGCTTCAAAAGTAGTCAAAATAGATTGAATTACCCCACGTCCATACAAGCAATTAAGTAAAACAGGATTGCATGAATCAGGCTTGTCCAGTAGAATTCCATCAATGAAATCAATCACCTTGCCAAAATAGCGACACTTAGTTGATACAGATGCTTCTGATCCAGAAGGACTCACATGGCCTCCATAATTCATGTGCTCAAGTGCAATTGAAGCAAAGGTAGAAGCAACTGATTTTGAAGAAGGTGACACATTCAACATGTCATCACGTCGCCGAGACGGAAGAAGCATTACCTTTCCCAACTCTTGAAACAAATGGGTAATATGAATTGATAACGACCTCACCATATCACAGCAGGAATGGTAATAGGATCCCTGCTTTTCTTCATCCTTTCTTCCACTGAAACCCGTGCCATTAGAAGAACCAGACTGCTGTAATTGGTCTCTCACTCCCGGTTGGACATTTGAAAGACCTTCAACAGCCTGCCGTTGATGGGGACCAAACGCGCGATTAATTTCACGATACAGGTTTATCAAGTCAAAAAACTGGGACTCAAAGCTCCATCCGGACATCCTTCTTCTAAGCAGAGGGTCAAGAAACTGCCTGAAGGAGTTAAATCTTTGCTCTTCAGTATCAATAGTATCCAGTTCCAACTGTCTTGACTCATCAGAACCCGCACCATCATCCTCCATTTCAACCTTAGAATCTTCAAGTAGAGCAATCTGCCATAGGACTTGACGATGGACACGGCCAATATCTTCCAACACATCCTTGCTCTCATTTCCAAATTCTGTAAGCAATGAAGTTACCCAGCGATTGTCCTTGGAAGCAGCCAGAAATAGAAGAAATTCAACAATGAAGAGCGCAGAAAAAAGTCCGGTATCTAGAGTYGCCCTAGGGTCCAGTAGGAAGGAGTCAGAAACAACAGCAAATCCATTCAAAGCTTTTTTCAAGTTATCCCTGAGAGAAGAACAGAAAGCACGTGCTAAAGGTGTTGAATGATGTTGAGTAAAACTCTTGAAAACCATAGTGCTGTGCAAGGCTATAGACATCCCTTCAGATGACTGTGCAATACTTGACCTTAACAGCAGTTGCAATAAAGCTTCAATTCCAAACTTCTCTACGAACAACCGACATGTTTCAGAATTTTCCATTGTCCTATGAACAAGTACCATCACATGAAAGATGCTTAGTTGGATGAATTGTTCATCAGTGACTCCATCGACAGTTGAACTACTTGCATCGACCAGGCTGCGAGGCCCTATGTTTTCCTTGTCTTCAGAATCCGTTTCCATTGCATTGCTCCCATTAACTTCCCCTAATGGCTCTGCTGGCTTAGCATCTCCCAAAGATGCAATCCTATTTATAATTTCAACAATCAGTTCAACACCAGAACTTCTCAGTGATGAAACATGACGCAGAAGCTCTTCCACAGCATTTGCCAAAGCGACAATCCCCTCATTCATAGCCAATGCATATTTTTTGTCCGTGAATATATCAACAAGGAATCGCAGTGCTGAAGTTTCTCTTACTGCCTCAAGACCCTTGGCATTAAGACAAATTGCACCAAGACCATTAGGAACACATGTAAGAGCCTTTGAAGAAGGAATTATACCAGCAACCACTGACGATAGAAAAGCTTTAGGCAGACCCAAATCATGCAAAGCAGGATAACACGTAGGGTCTTTATGAATTATCTCACTCATAACAGTCACACTGGATGAATAAATATCGCCTCCAAACTTCTCCACGTTACTAAAAATCAGTGACAATGTGGCTGGTAAAGAGACGTCATAGGAATTCTGTGATCTTGCTGAATTTGCCGGAGCATAAGTAGCAGAACCGAGAGCCTTTAATAGAGCCCTAATAAGTCTTTTCTGAGAGTGTACATGCTCACTGTTATACCTAGAACATTCACCAATAGCCATTGAATTTTCATCCGCTCCAGCCAGGTCAATCACTCTGTGTACTTCTATCTCCAGCCTATGAGCCAAAAGCTCTACTCCACCCAAATCCTTAAAAAGTGTCACTGCCGCATTGCTGTAGTCCATGAGCTTCTGGACAGTCTTCACAGCTAAACACACAAGATGCAAATGTGTTGGCTCAGTATCTTCTAAAAGTGGTAAAAAAGCYGGTACCATCCCTGAACCTCTGATTATGCTCCCAGAACTTGAAGAAGATATGACATGAAGTAAGTAGAATTGAACAACAGCCTCAACAAAGGCAACAGAAGACGGATCACTGGAATTATTCAGTGATAAAATTGCTCTCTGCAGCACATTTAAGAGAATCATACGATTAGCCCCTGCAAAACTGATGCTTGATCCACTCAAAATCCTAGCCCGTTCATGGGATGATGCATATGCAGCTAACTGTGCTCCCAAAGCATTCATTGCAAGCGTTCTGATAGCACCAGAGATGTTCTCTTCAGACCTCACAATCCTGATTAGTTCATTTGTATACTCCGGCTCATTTGCGAAAAAAGAAACAAGCTCATCATGAGAATCACTAGATTGGACCAGCACAATGAAAGAAAGAAGACAAATCTTGCTGTACAACCTGCATATTCTAGAAGAACGGAATGCATGAGCATATCTGATCCTCGTCAGTAATGAGAATCTGTGCTCAGAAGGTACATTATACTGCTCAATACACAAGTTCATAAGCGACAGATCATCCTCCTTTCGCAAATGCAGATCAGGGATGTGAATCACACTTGTGCTAGAAGACACAGATGCTTCACTAGCTCGCTCACTGCTTGGACAACTTGCAGCATGCAGGTCATAATAAAGGGTTGACCCCAAAAGATACTGTACTTTGTCAGGATCATTTTGTACATCTAACGGAAACAAACATAGCCCTTCGTCCTGAGTTCTCTCATTAACTGTAACACAAGAAAACAAACCTAATCCCTCTTCCTTGCTTCCCCATCCCTGTGCAAGTGATAGGAGGCAACTGTTCACAGATCCACATCCYACCAACTTCCCACTTGCATGCATCTTGGATGGATTTATTTTCACTAATYCAGAAAGAGTCTCTAAAGTAGCTACAAGAATTTCAGGATCAGTTGAAGCAAGCAGAAGCTTGAAATGCTGAGGAGAAAGGACCAAAAAAGATGCATTAGGAAAACTAAGATGGTCTACATAATTAATGCAAATAACAAGTGATAATCCTCTCTCTCTCTCTCGCTCTTTTTTTTTTTTTTTTTTTTTTTTTTTTTGTTTGGCCCTCAAGTAAAGATTACAAGGATCTAATATTTAGATATCAGGGCCTCCAGCTTACCTCTAAGCCACTAAAGGAACTCTTGTTATGGCAATTTTCCAAAATGATTTGCATCACTCGCAAAATTTGTAAAACAGCTTGCTTTGGAAATGGACTAACATCTAAGATGTTATCAGATAAGAGGAGATCATTCCTACAAGTAATGTGTGTTTTGAAGTATGTATCAAAATGAAGAAACAATGGCCTCCAGTGATGAAAATTCCCCTGAAAAAGAAGCAAATGGTGAATTTCTAGCCAAGGGTTAGAAAACAACAAAGAGAAGGTAGATATAAGAGGTGGCTACCTTGCCATACTCCCAMCGAAATCCAGAAAGTGGTATGGCTATATCTTGTAARGGACACTGGATAACCTTGTCAATAAATGCCTTTACACTTGGAGGCTGCACAGTAAATATAAAAACACACTCCATATGAATAAGGAAACATTGTATTATCACAAATATTCAGCAAGTTGATTGCATGCAGGAGGCAGGGATTTTTTTTTWAAAAAAATCGAACTACAAAATTAAGTTGTAGCTTGTTCCCCACTCTCCCTCTTCTTATTTTCCTCTATCATAATTGAGATGAAGGCATATCAAACCTACACTAGTTCAAATATAAACTACAAATTGCATTTAATACAACATTTTGAGATTCTCATATAAAACAGCATTAAACAAATTATACTTTAAAAACTATTTTAAAAAATCTCATGACAATTGGAGAATTATATTGATAACTAGAGCTCCTACAAGGGATAGTTAGTACATAAGACCCCTTCGGTCGTAGGGTTAGACAGGGCTAACCACGTAGTCAGGGAAATCATGACATCCCAGGTTAACAAGGGAGCTGAAGTCCCTCGGGTATGAACTTTTACAAAATAGTCAAAAGGAAATCTACAAGTCCTCCTACATTAACCGCCAAGCTTAGGAAAATGCAAAATCATACCCAAAGTGGAGAAACTATGTTCAACTCTAATTGGACCAAAGATGTTTTCCTTGTGAAATGCAGCCAGCAAAATGAAGCACCAAGCATTAGTATGTTATGAATCCTCTACTATTCAAGTGAAGTTGCATAAAGATAGGGGATTGCAAAGACACTTCTAATAAAGCCTATACCATAAAACATGACCCTAGTAATGCTGCAGGAAATAAAAAGATTTTGAAGACTAACAGAAAAAAGAAGCAGAACATCTATAAAGCTCACAGGACTACTTCAAAGCACTCGATGGCTTTCTAAAACAGCACATGCTAAGACACGCAATTCAKGCTGTATATACAAACAAAATTTGGTAAGAACATTATTCATATTAGTCTTCCCACAAGCCATCTAGAAACATGAGAAGCTATGTTCAATCTACAACAATAGCTCATGGCTCAACATCCACAATTAACTAACTAGCATATGCTCCCATGTAGTACTGAATCAAAATCAACAAAAGGCAGTATGGACAATATTGCCATCATCCAGATCTTGGCACTGCCTATGAGCAAATAAGTCATGGCATGGAAAGAATTTGAAAACATTTGTTTGAACAACCCCTTTCAGTTTGCTGGCGAAGACAATAAAAAGCATACCTTAACACTAAACAAAATAATCAATGCCCTCAAGTTTCGACCACCAGTGTCAACAACTAAGCTCAAAATATCTTGCATCGAAGAACAAGAAACTAAACAACAAAATCCACCACTTAGATGCTGCCACTTATGCCCATGCCAATCAGTTCCTAAGACAATTCTTCAATTCAGTATATCTCTATGCCCATGTTTAAATGCCCCTTCTCCAATTACAGAGAAATAATTTAGCATTACTTCTAAGAGTTAGAGGAAAACCTTATAATCAACTCACCCCTTACTAGTTAATACAACATAATAGCACATACTAGAGAAAGAAAAAAGTAACTACAAACTTTGCTAATCATAAAGTAAACATAGAACCACATACCGGCTCCGCGTCCAGTTTAACAGAAGGGCTAATGGCTCCTTCGCTAGAGAGCAGTTGGCGTAACCTTGACGGCAAGCTCGATCTTAGGCTCGCCATGTCGAACCTCTACTTCCCTACTCCTATTTACTGTACGCAACAAATAAAATACACCAAACAAAAACAAAAATCAGCATTCAATACTCCAACTTTCAACGGCATCAATCCACAAATTAAATCAAAAACCCCTCCTTTCAATCAATCATAAACCCCTCCTTCCAATCAATCATCTGACTACAAAAACATACTTACAATACATACATAAATATAGAGACAAATATATAGATATACACGAAGAGATTCTGTACGTGTTTGTATCTGTCCGACCTTGATAACGGTGGATGCTGCGGACATCCAAAGGCTAAGGCTGTACACGGAGATTATAAATAAGGGTTAAGGAGGGAGGAAAAGCGGGGTAAAGCAGGGGGTAGTGTTTTATTGTAGTGAAAATAAGGCGAAAATGGGGTCTAAGAAAGGAGGATTTCAATTAACCCTGGGATTGAAGGGGGCAGGCGGGTTTTATATTTGCAGAGTTACGAAAGAGAGAGAGAAGAGTCGGTTTTGCTGTTTTGGCCCTTAGACTCTAGGCTATTCTTTCTTCTTACCTTTCTCAATTTCAATCCCCTTGTTGCTTTTCTTTTTTCCTTAAATACTCGAGCAATTAAACTATAAATTTTTTAAACTACGAGGTAACTAATAGATCGGCGAGCGCTAAATAATTAGTTTAGAGGCATTATTTTGAGATTTTTTATATTTTATTAAGATGTTAATAAAATAACTAACTTAAATCAACGAAAAAATAGTTTTTTTCTTTTTATAAAATATTAATATATCTATAAGTATATGCATTCAGAAAAGGTATGTATATAAATTTATTTCATACAATTTAAATAATTAATGATATTTCATATCAAAAAAATGCTAATATAGAATCTTAATGCGAAGTGTATCTTGACTTATGATTTTCGAATTATTATCTCTATCATTGTCAAGGAAATATTGAATTTTATACCTTTTAGTATTAATTTATCATTATTTTAAATTATCGATATTTAAGACGTTAATATATAATGATACTTTATAGATACCATGCATATACATAGCACACAATATCTAAAAATGAAARAATTCTTGTAAATAATTATATTTATGAATGACTATACTATCCTTGAAACCCTCGGATTTAACCTACGTGGATGAAAAGCTTTAGTTATATATGATCATAGTGACAATTTCTATATAATTTTTAGTTTTGTCTCCTCCTATTCATTCCCTAACTATAACACTTTTTATTACTTTCCTTCTCTAACTATCAAACTTCTTACTTTTTTCGTTTTCTTCTTTTCCTTCTCTAATTACAATAATAACATTTTTATAAATGTATCTTTTCTATTACTTCCTCCATTTAAAAAACAGCTATCCATTTAGATATAATTATGCATATTAAGAAAATATTAATTCTAATGACAATTCTAACTTTCTTTTAATTTCTTTTTATTTAAATATTTTGACCAATATGTATCTCAAACACATTAAGTTATAGAGTTAAATGAGATTAATCAATGAATGGAGTATATTTGTATTGGAAATTACATAAATTATAGCCTGTAATAATAAAAAGTGAATCCTATGTGAATCCTTGTGCAATTATTAATATATAGTTCTGCTAATGCGATGGAATATTTTAATTATTACTTTGTGAAGAAATAAGTAATAATAATTGTTTCTGAAAAGGAAAATAAAGTAGAGGAATACTACCTTCGAACAACTTGAAAGATGAAAAAGTCCTGCCAGCAAAATACAAAGTAAATTTATAGTCAAATACAATAAATAAAAGGTCATGATTTTGATTCAAAAGATATTTATTGATATTAATTTGAAGATTAATTGGGATAAAGTGATAAGGGTAACTATGGATAATAATGAAATTTATTTTATTTGATATGTATGAGACAACTTATATTAGAGGAAGAATCTTTTATCCTAAAACAAAAAGAATTATGATATTATATAACACAGATCATATTCAATAATAAACTTATCTTATAAGAATACAATTTTTTTTCTCAACATAGACTTGCAAACTAATAAAAAAGGTTTTCGAATCTTCTATTACACTCTCTATTATATGTTCTCTCATATACCGATCAAAGTATGATGTGTATAACATGCTTAGGGACGAATATATATATGTTTGTGTGTGTTTCTGTGTATATATATATACACCTTTCCCTCTGGGGGTAGAATGATGGGGATAGCGGACCAAAGGCTGTGGAACTTAGGTGTGGTCTTCTGTCGAAATGGAATGGCTTTTCTTTTTTTATCTATTTATTGCGTTATTGCGGATGGTGGAATCATTACACATAGTATGCCCCAGCCCCTTCAGCATATTTTTTTCTTTTACACTCGGGCTGCTTACTAGAGACATCGACCTCTTGTTTTAGCTTGGTGGAAACAAAATCCCTTTCCTCAGAACCTTCTCAAATAAAAATAGAGAACGAAGTAACTAGAAAGATTGTTCGAATTACTCTCTTCAAGAGGAATCATTTAGAAAACAATTAGTTTTGTCCGTGATATATATATATAACTCCTGAGTTAAGTATATGCATATATACATGTCATGTACTAATGGATATAAAAGTAAGTGTATTAAAAAATCGATGACCATAAATATTTTAAATATATTTTTACATATATCTTTCAATAAATATCACGAATGTTTGAATTAATTCTTTTAGGTGTTAGCTTTTGTAGGTAATTAGAATGAGATATGATATGATGATTTTTTGTTAAAATATCATGAGAAGTTATTAGATATATTGATAGTGAATTACTTCGTATTAACAAATAATTATTAAGTTTGATATATATATTTACAAATCGTTTTCAAATTGCTGGCTTAAGTTTAGTGGCTTTTTAATTTTTTTTTAATAAATAAGAGACTGAAKGTGAATCGAATAAAGGTCAATTACAAGTAAAATGTGTTTTTTAAATAAATTAAATTACCATTTTATATTACAAATTTCTGTATTCTAGTGAATCACTTACATTTCATAAGTTGAACAATTRCAAGATAAAAATTTCAATTAATTCAAACTCAAATTTTTAATTGAGTACGGCTCCAGCGTGACTTTACTAAAATTCATAGAACCAGCAAAATAATATTACCGGTGTGATTAATACTTAATAACCTAAAAAAATTACATAAGGTTTCTCAAAATTGCATCATTTAGTAAACTTTTAATTTAATAAACTTTTAAATATCAAATTGTGCCATTAAGCATAAGATAATTTTACAAAAGATGTATTTTTAATTGAACATAATATACTTATTAAAAATATTAACTGTGGACGACTCTAATTGCGTGTACAAAAAGAAATAAAAATACAATTTAAATGAATAATTGGAGAAACAAGAAAGAAAGACCAAAAAATAAGTTTATTGTACTTCTTCACTCCTATCTAAAGACTATGTCATCCACTTRAATTTAAAATATTATTAAATTTGATTCTTATTTGAGAAGGATTTTTTTACCATAATACAAATGTGAATTTAATTTTTTAAATTTTTTTAACTCATTAATTCAATAAATATCCCTTAATTCAAATGGAGCCTTAAGGGAATAAAAGGAAGAAAGAAGGAAAATAGGTCTCATCTTTTTTTCTTTTTTGTAGTAATTATTATTTTTTTTTGGTTGGTCCAAAACAAAGATTGGATCATAGGGCTCTTTTGTAGTTTGCGACTTTTGCTGTTTCCCATTCGTAAAGCAGGAAAGCCACTGTCCATTAGCCGACGAAAACACCAATATTATTTGACTCGTTAAATGGTACAAGCTTCGCGAAAAGTATGGCTTACGCACTGCCGCATATTCCTTGATACCGAAGAATTCCTCGATTTGGCATTAGACCTTTCCATTAATTATCTTCTGACCTTTTCGCTTCAGGCTTTTCCTACTGTAGCTCCTGAATCAATGCAATGTGTAGGCCAAAAAACAGAAGTGAAAATTAAAATTTTAAAATCAAATAATCACGAAAGATTTAAGACAAATAAAAATTGTCGCTCTTAATAATAAATTAATAAAAAATAAYTACCCAGTTATTAAGAATAAATAATCAATTATTCAGCTGCCAATTACAAATCCTCTACAAATAATTCTTCGCCATGCGTATAAAATTAATGAATTCTATTACCTAGAGCAACGGACTCGAAATCCCCAGGTTTAGTCCAAACGAAGCCTCAACCCCAAAATTGAGCCAAGTAAAAACACTCCTTAACCCCATTGCTAAATGACGAGTTTAACCCTTTCCCCTTCTTCCCCTCTTTAGAAGGATATGAAGCCATGTTCAATATGGAAAAGTTTACTCACGACGCTTTCAGGAAACCACAATCACATAAAATATGGTAAATCACAGGATATTCTAGAGAATGAAGAAACAATGGAGATCGTCTAACGTATACATGTTATAGTTAACTACGGTGATTACAATAATTAATTTGATAGGATTATACAAAAAAGTTTAAGAATCTCCGTCACATACAAATACAACTAAACAAATGAGCTCTAGTCTTCCTCTTACTCTCACGATTCTTCTCCATCTGGCTGTAGCTTGWGGAGGAGGGCCTTCATGTTCAGTCCTTCACTGAGTCAGCAGTTTTGAGTCACATGCCACTATCTTAACCCGGCTAACGGTCTCCTGGCATTCTTCACTCTTGAAAACAGCATCTTGTAAGATGAAAGTCCAGACATTATCGCAGAATCTGTAGGTGTGAAGATGTCCCTGTTTGAGAAGGGTGAATTTCAACAACAATTGACTCATAAAATGAGCTCAATATCAATGCACATAAGATGAGAAAGAAACTTGGGAAAGATAGTTATGAACCATCTACCATGAAAAAAGTAACCAGAACACAACCGAAAGAATCTAAAGGCAAGAAACTACTATTCAAAATAAAAGTTTCCCCAAAATTTTGGACAATTTGTAGTAACTAGTCGAGCAGCAAGGTTGGAGGTGTATTTTTTTAAAAGCTTTGCAACCCATCAATGCCAAAAGTAGCTGGCAACCAGGCAACATAGGCTCATACCAACAAGAATAACAGTGAAACTTAACCCTCTAATTTCTGAGATGATTGTTGCTTCTATTTGATTGATAATTCCAATATGGAACTATTGGATCATAAAAGTAGGAACTAGACTCAACATAATTGACCCTTAAACACTAATATATTACATTTTTAATTGAATTAAGACAGAGATAATTAAAACGTTCATACTGTGACAATGCAATTCTCCTTTCCAAACCGATAATTAAGTTTCTAACTTTARCCACACATACATGTGAAGGCAAAGGAGTCCACATGCTGAAATTTTATTAAAAGCAATTAAAACCAGCATCAAAGCTCCACCTTTTCATCTCCCTAAAGCTATAACTCTCCAAGCTGGCCTTTGTATCTTGTATTTTACATCATGTATTACAATTCATTCTAAAAATCCCAATCAAACAGAAGATGCTCGCTAATGGGAGACCTCTTTCTATAGGCAGAATAGAGAGACAAAAAATCATCACCTCATTTCCCTCTTACATATTGCCACAGAGAAACTAGCACAGCCTTAAGAGATTGTAAGAATAATAATTTTCAAAGACCATAGAGTTTCCATATAGAATATCCTGAATTGAAAGTTAACCAAAATCTTATTCTTCAAAGCTAGACTAGATCCACTCTGCATATAACAACACATCGAAAAATTCATGCATTACACGATGTAACATGGTATAATAATAATATTTAAATCAGGCATGCCATGGGCAGCCAACAGAAAAGAGAATAAAAGAAATGAAGAACAACACTTATATGGAGAAAAGAAAGATATACACATTTATATGGCTTGCAGGCATGATCGATTATATAATTCAAACGAACATCTAAAACCACAGGCTACAATTCAAAACTCATTCAGGTCATGGRGCTTAACATTTGTTAACTTGTAGTTCCAGGAGCCCAGAATGAATGTCTTTGAAGAGAGACTCATCAACCCACCCGAGAAACCAAAAGGTAAGGAACAAGTGAAGAAGGGCYAGACAAGAACGAAAAAGATAGGAAAAAGGAGGACCAGAAAACAATGTTTAAATRGACATTTGCCGTAGTAGGATGGAAATCCAATTAATTAGATTTTTACACTCAAGGATATGCCCAAAATCTTACCCCATTTTTCTATTTAAAGCTAGTGTCTTTCCAATTCATCTTTAACCAAAGCACCAAGAAAGCTACTTTCTGAAAATTACAAGGTAAAGGAAAGAATAGAGCAGATTCCATTTAACGCAGAAAGACAGAGACCATTTAAAGAGCATTAAACTATGAATAGACATGGGCATGGAAATGTGAAACTACATGAAAATCAACCTATCAAAAAATAAAGAGAGCAWCAACTAGCAAATGCATCACTGTACAAGTCTAGAAATCAGAAAAGGAAAGAACCTGGACTGAGAAGAGAGGATCAAGCACCAGAGGGCCAAGAACAAACAGTACACCTGGTAACCTACTGTAGTAAAGCAGATGCAAGACAAATTTGATCTTCTTATGCTTTTAAAGCTATTATTTTAACTAACTGGCCCAAGGTGTTCTTTTCCTTTCAAAAATTAAAAATATTCCAGTTAATTACCAATGAGGAACAATAAAGCCAATTACTGACCATTAATCCTGAAACATCTAGCATGAAAATCAAGAGAACATGCATCTTCATGTGACATCTACTTTTTTATTTCTCTCTAAAAGTTGCATGTGAAATGAGCCGACAAAGAGAAAATAACTATCATATATATATAGTTGTACCAAAATAATTTCCCCACAAGTATGAATCGATAATGTGAAAATGTTAAGAAGAAAAAAAATGGGGAAGAGCTTGTAAAGACCGAAACACAGGTATCCAGCATACCATACAACATGCAATGAGAATGCGAATACAAATTTCCTGCCCTCTGCAACATTTTATTAGCATAATTCACTGCCACAAGTCAAGTAGTTAAGGTCCTTGCATAACTCATGGCAGAATAGGACAAAATACATATGTGTAATTAGGATGACACACCAATACAAATGAAGCAGACCCATCCCAAAAGGTAAGGTTAGACCACTATCCAATCAATAAACAGTCAACAACAGGATTACAAAGCAGATAGGTCTGAGATTAGAGCAAAAAACAGTTGATGATTCAGAAATGTTTGAAAGACAAAGTAAACCCTACCAAGGGAACAAACTTCAGAGAGCTAATACAGAAAATGCCATTTTCAGAGAACTGTGATTAAAATAAAGAAAAGATGCAATTTGTTCAAAATTTCTGGTAAGTCATAAACCAAAGTGAAACATATTAACATTCAGCTATAAAAGAATGAAAAAAGCTGTTGTAGTTCAGCTACTTATCCGTCTCAGTCAAATTTTATTGAGAACAAATTAAACACTAAGTCTACAGCAATACATCAACTCGCACACTAACCATCTCTGAGCATCCAAAAGCATAGAAATTGATTAGTGACATCATGCATGCACACTATATGTGTATCAGAGGTACAAAAATCTACTTAACTACAATCAAGTGAAATTGCCTAAGCATTCAAGTTCTAAAGGAGGGAGAKGAACCGTTTCAATTAACTCAGCCAATTTTTCATGAAAAAGAAATTCATCTAAAGAAAAATTCTGTAGGAAAACATTAAAGGTGCCAAGACTATCTCTATGCCATCTGAGCATAAAAATTGATCAATTATACCATACAACGCTATTAGCCACTCAGATGTATCATAAGCATACACAAAGCATCTACTTATGTGCTCAAATCTTATTATTTTCCATATAAATAAATTTTACACAGAAGCATAGCTATAATTCTTTTATTACCTTGATAGAAACTTTGCTCTTCACTTGAGATTCAAGAGCTTCAGTCATAGACTGCCAATAGCACAACGAGCAGATTATAATAAACAATGTAATGACTTTAAAAGACAAATTTACTCTTATAAACATGTATCTTCAAGCCCTCTGTGCGTGTGCGTGTAGCGCCAGCTCACGTAAGAATAAACCAAAAAACAAAAGCCATAAGAATCAACCTTGTCGAATTGAACAAGAACTTGAATAGCGAGGTCGGGGCTAAGAGTTCCACTGGAGACCATCTCATCCAGCGTCTCCGTCAAACACATCCCGATCGTAGACCTCCGGTACAACTCAAAAGTCGCCATAACTTTTTCTCAAGATCTGGAATTTATCAACTTTACAAAGTAATTAAAATTGATTAATACAAAAACATCTAGCCTAATAACTGAAGCAAACAATCCTATAAATAGACAGCAATGGATGAGCTTTTCGGACTTGACGCTTAAATGCATAAATTAAAGAACCAGTTCAATGAATTGCAAAATAAGGTTCACGAACAAACTAAGAYCATAAATTCATATAGAGAGTGAAAGGAGGTTACGATTGAGGGTGAGAGAAAGTTGGTGTCTCTGTGAGGAGTCGGGTTTGGATGAGAAGTTCGAAGAGATGAAGAATGAAATGCTGGGAGAGAGGGAGAAGAATTGGGGCTTTTATACCCTAGATTTCATAGCGCGGGGCTTATATAGGGAGCATTAGAATGTTATGTTAGGGTACTGAAAAGACGATGTTGCCCATTCGATCTGCAGAAAAATATTTTAGAGAGAAATTACTATTGAAATAGACTGATTTTGTTTTACCCAAATCCCAAACAGATAAAATATTTCGTTCTAATTTATATTTTTTAATTAATTTTTAAAGAAGGGATTTGAGAAAACTGGTAATGAAWAATATTTCCAAGGAAAGCTATTTTGTGCAACAATAACTTGTGAATTATGAAGATTATTATTATTAATATTATTATTTTTTCTTACGAATAGGATTGATTTGTATTTTTAGATAATATGTATAAATAACAACATCGAATCAATTACTAAAAGGGTCATATAATCATAGAAATTGAAGTATTTTAATTTTTTGATGAAAAATGTAAAAGATTTTTCTACAAATGATAAAATTAAAGTACTCAGTAATTTAAAACGTGCTCTGAAAAATAAAAACAATCATCTTGAACATACACGTATGGTCTTGGATATGAACTTTCAGTTTAGAGGCAATTTTATGTTTCTTAAGAATAAAGGGCAAATTGACATTGTGGTTGCTCCATAGTTAAGTGATAAGACCCGATCCTACGATTGGAAATTTAATTTCTATCAAGTGTAAATTTCTTTCTCCCAACAATTGGTTAGGAAGCATATATGGCATTAAAGTTTTGTCAACATGGCAGTATTAGCAAAGATCAAGTTCAAAAGTATTATATATAATTTTATTTCCTATCTTATTTTAATATTTTCAATAATAATCTTGTTATGAGTACTTAATTAAAGAAGCATTATATATAATATTAAATACATTAAAAAATGTTGGAATTTAGTGAGATTCAGTGTATTTTACATCTTTAATATTTCTAAAATTTTATGTATTAATTTTAAAAATTAAGTTTAAAGTATTTCACATGTTCAATTTTTCTAAAATTTCGTGAATTAATTTAATAAGTTAACCTCAAAGTATTTATATATTAAATATTTTTAAAATTATAAGAATTAGTTTAGCAAATTAAGTTCAAAGTATTTTACATATTCAATATTTGTAAAATTTATATGAATTAATTTAGRAAATTAAATTCAAAGTATGATATGTTCAATGTTTTTAAAATTCTATGAATTAATTTAACAAATCAAGTTTAAAGCATTTCACATGTTCACTATTTCTAAAATTTTATGAATTAATTTAGTAAATTAAGTTTAAAATATTCTATATGTTCAATATTTCTAAAATTCTACGAGAGCTCAAATTTCCTTATTCAAGTATCAAAGACATTAAATGCTTATTGAGCATTTTAAGGTCATTAAAGACTTCGGAGGTCTTCAAGATCAAGTGGCACGGAAAATAGATAATATAAGAATGTTCACCTTATATTAAGTTTCAGAATAAGTGCAAAGCAAGTTCCACTARATTAAGGAATCAAAATATTCATCGGATGATCAGTTCAATTAGTTTTAGGGATAAAATTTGAAATAAAAAATCAATGATCGAATTTTACAAATGATAATATAAGAATTATTCCTTAAAAAAATGAGAAAAGCTCCTTACGAATCACTGTAATTTATTTCTCCACACGCTTTTGGATAGGCGTGGGGGCTCCTAAGGTGGGATCGGAGCAAGAATCAAAATATTTTACAACTCCACGTGAAATGTACAAAACCTGAACTTTCAAAGAGCAGATGGGCCAAAAGCCTAAAAGACCCAAATAGCCCAAGCCCAAGGCTTGTTTGGCGAGGGGGGAAAAACAAAAAAAGAGAAGCTCTATCCATCTCCACGTTCACTAGTCCATGACTGTGATGGCAGCRGAAAACTGGACACCTCATGAAAACTTGCACAAACGTGGCAAATCCAAATGTTCTTTTACTTCTCGTCTATTCAAGGGACAAGGAAGAAAAGATCCAGCATTTTTCTCTTGCAGAAACGAGAGGAAAACTGAAAAAGAAAGTTTATTAATTATGGAAGGAGCAGAATCGAGAAGGCACGAAGCTTCAACAGGTTCTCGTATCAAGAGAGAGTGCTTATCCTTCACCGTTTCTTTACAAGAATGCTTCCGTAACATCAAAGCTACTCTTACCGGTCAGGTTCGTTTTGTTCTTTTACTGGATTCTGTGGGAACCCATAGTTAATAATTTTTGTATTTGTATTTTGTGATTTTATAGTGATATCGACGCCATACATGCAGGTGAAGAAATGGACAGCGAAAAACGAGAAGGAAGCTACTGAAGCTGATCTCATGGCTTCAAAGATGCAGGTTGATGCTGCTGAAGAAGCTGAGGCGACCAAGAAGCGACTTGATAAATCTTATTAGAAGCTTTTTGCGAAACAAATTATATATGGTGTTTTCAGTATATTTGGTGACCAAGGGACGTGGCTATCTTCCTTCCGGTCTATATTTGGTATAGAAAATGTCTTATGAGTTCGTCTATTAGGTTCAAGCTAAAGAATACTGTTAAAAGGGTTTTGACCCTGGCACTGTAAATTTGTCTGCTGATATATAAAAGATCCCATACTCAGATAAAAAACAATAAGAAAATTTTAATTAATTTCAACAATTGGAACATTGGTTATTTGCGAGGGGGATGAGTAGTAGTGGCCGGAGGAGCTTCAAGGCGTATGTAGTCGTACATAATCCCATGGACAGCACTAGTGTTCCTTGCTTGTGTGAGATATATGATATTCTCTCCTGGCTGCAGRTGAGAACCCTCTATATCAATACTGAACAACCAATATAGCCCATGAACCCCATGCCTTGCGATTGCATTATCACTGCCTATTATCCCTGTGCTGAAGTGAGGTGGATTTGCTTCTTTCTCATCATTAACCCTCACCTACAAGACATCAAGAACCGAATCTTGTTACAAACCGAAATCTCAAGAAAAATGAATCTTCATCACACAAAGATGTGGCGTGGATCCAAGTCCAATTAAAAATGTACCTGCAGCTGGGACATGGTAGCAGAGGAGAGTGCAATTCGCAGCTTATAGGTTCCAGTTTGATTGATATTGTCAAGTTTGAATTTGATTTGCCATGTTGTTGTGCTAAATGTGTTTTCACCTGTTCTTCTGAAATGCAAGGGAAGTAGAGTATATGGGCATATAATTCCTAGAGAACCGTGGTGAAACCTCTGTCATATTATTGAAGATTGTACCTGTTAACATGAGCATAGAACCAATCTTTTTGATAGTTGCTGGTGCCAACTGTATATACCAAATCCCGGTCTATGTATAAATCTGCATATCTCTCCCACAGTCCATATTGCCTAAACCTGAGAAAAGAAGAGGACTATTTTTGGACCTAACAGGATGGAGTAAAGTCATTGCAGGCATGTTGAAGGGCTAAAGGGAAGTTAGAATAGACAAAATAATTGAAAAATGAATTTTGTGGGCAGAGTAAACTATGAACTCTGGAATGAGAATGACCTGTCTGCTGGAAGATTTTTGTAAAGGTTGTTGATGTACAATGGATTGGGATCAGGGATGTAGAATTCTGCAGCAGAACGATCAGGGTAGCCGATTTCCCACAATGTAGGACCATCTCTGGGGGGCTTGAATACGAGATCGCCTAGTTCTATGTTACAGCCTGCATTTGTATCAAGTTATTTTCTAATACTTCATGAAAATTTGGATCTCCTTTCATCCCAAAATTTTGTATGATTGTGACCTGAAGTTATGGCGATGATGGATTCATTTCGATAATCGCCTATGAAACCTGGCACCCAAGCAAAAACATTATAGGTACCAGGACGAATGTTACAGATGGAGAAACTGCCTTTGCTCTCTGTTTTATTCCAGAATTGGTAGCCCTGATAATTAGTTAAAACCAGATTTAGTTTCTTGAGATTTGGTACATTTCACATAATCATTATTCGATTTCATCAAAGAAATCTTACCTTGTTTTCCTTTTGGAACGATCCAGTCTCTCCCGGAGGAGCCAGACCGATATAAGCACCTTCTGCTGATATGTCTTCCTCACTCACATACCTATAACAGAGATAGTTTTTAAAACCATGAGCCAAATGGAGCTGCAAAAACTAGGTTCACAATTCATGAAATGCGGATACCCATTAATGGTGACTTTGAGATACCTGTCTTGCACTATTAATCTACCGTTTACAGTACCACGTTGGTCAGCCTGTGGAAAATCTTCTGAAGCTGGGAAACTGTAGGGCCAGTTTTCAACTTCCTGATTCATCTGTATCAATAATAAGATAACAATTTTATCAATAGTCAGGTCTTTTATACTTGAATTGAGATATGTGGAAGAAATATAGATGAAGCAGTTTTATGCTTAACCTGTCTTTTTGCATCATRCCAGAGTCGAGAAGCTGCATCAGTCCTATTSGGGGTAGAATTCGTATAAATGAAAACAGGTCCAAACACTTTCCTCCATGGTTCTCCTGCTCCAAATTTTATGACCAAATCCTCTCCTCCGTAATGAGTACTCACGAACATCTGAGAAGAATAATTTGTTGCCATTACTATGTTGGATCAAGATTTGAGCTCATATCCGCATGAGATAAAGAAAAGCTTTATCTTGTTACTATRTGACGTACAGCTAAAGTGGTTGGATTCACATGAGAGGTAAGGTCCTGCTTGATTGGTCCTCCGGTCCTGAACTCATTGCTGGGGGAGATCTGCCAGAAGCCTACTGGTGGTTCAAGGCAGATAAACCCATGCACCTACCTGCTCATCAAGGAATATGGACACCATAACCAATGGAAGTCACAAATGCTGACCCAAAAAAAAAAAAAGGTACTACAACTTTGGATGTAGAAAGTTTGATGCAGAATTTAACAGGATTCACATCAAACTATCCAATCCCATAGCTAYTGGTAAGGTACTAAAAATGAGAGCCCKGCAAGYCAGCAAGTACTTCTCCTTTAAATTCTGGTTCCACAGGATCAACAAGTAGCACTGCTTCTGGAAAAGCCAATTCTTTGCCCCTCGGCGGTATTCTGTCATCAGGGAGGGGCATTTGCCTTTTCCTTTCGTCTGATAAGGCCATATATCGAAACCTAATTCCAGATGAAAATGAGGTGGATTTTCCAATTTCAATGAATAGTGTTACTCGTRTACAGAGAAGAGATGTCTGAGCTAAATTAGTACCAAAATTTCATCTYTATTGTAGATATGGCAGAGAAAAAGAAGTCTACTTGTCAATGGCAAGCATGAAAGCTATTCTTGTTTCATTGAGGTTGAAGGCAGGCATGCCCTCACTGTGTTCATAGATGGCGTAGGAGTAGAAGCCCGAGCAACCATGKAGCATTATGAACCTGAAAGAAATCATGAGAGTAATCAATTCATAATTCTTCCCTGCATATTCTATTGAAACTCAAGAACTGTGACATACTACGACTCGTCCATATCAGTATTGATCATATCTGTTTCCAAGAAATTATGTACCTTTTATCTATGCTTAATGGGGCATGTTCACCTTGAAGTGAAGGACTCCAAATTCTAGTGAATGAAACCTCTATCTGATCTTCATTTTCGACTATAACTTCAAAACTTGTTCCATTGATTCTGCACAGTAATTGAATCGTAGGTTACCTTGTTATATGTGGCCATGAGCATATTACACCTTGGAGCACAAGTAGAGAAATTCGTAGGAGGGATCAAATATGTTGAGAGCATGAGGGATACATACGTGTCAAATTTTCCCCTTGTTCCTGAACTTCCAGCTTCACTCCAGTTTAGGTCCCAGAATCTGGAAAGCAGAACCCTACTTAATTCAACAAAAATATAATAATTTGGCGGTTCTCATCGCTTAGAAAACATGACCAAGATCCAAGAAAAAAGAGCAACGATTTTCTTTTCCTGGTGCATAACATAAGACAGAGAGGAGGAAGTAAGTGATGTGTATAGTCTACCCTCCATTCAAGCTTGGATTATTAAGCTCGACCAAATTGTCGATGCCACCGTATTTGATGCCTGTGATTAGCCCCTCTGGCTTTGTTAAGGTAAGTTGAAGTAGGCCATTATCGATGACCACCTGCATGGAAGTAAGTATTTAAAGTCTAAACTTAGTTAAAACTTCAGAATATTTGTATTATTTTCGGTTCACTGAAGGATATACTTGATTATCTTGAACTAGCAGTTTGAGTGCTGCRGCCATTGGTATCCACCCCCCTGCAATGCTTTGCAACATGACACTATATATGAACTTGTTCTTCACTTGMTCCGGAGTTGGTCCCTTGAAGTGGACACAGAAGACAAGGAAGACTKTTTTCTTCCCTTAAATTTCAACATGGAATCTCTTTACGACAAAGAAACGCCCATTTCTTAAGAAAACAGGCAATTTGTGCAAAAGTTAACATAAACAGAACATGTGAACCAACAGTAATTATTAAACTATAGTGAGACCACCCCATGATGCTACAGTGAGCACATATTCCCTCAAATTTCAAACATGGGATCTCTTTACGACAAAGAAACCCCCAATTCTTGAGAACACACACTTAATTCTCCATTAAAAAAGGGTTAAAGACATGAATCAAAATGACGTGTTATGTTATTGACATGTCAGTTGAAAGAGCCAACTAGCGAGGTTCTTGCCATATTGGCATTGTGTGCAAGCGAAAACTAAAAAGAAAGTGCAGTAAAAGTATTATATTGCTTGCTAAAAGACAACAGAATTTTAAGCTGTAATGAAGATCTTATCCGAAGTTTGTCTCTTGATTTTCTCTAACGTGTTGACTGTAARCAACTATCTGCTAATCTTCATCTTCAAGCTATGAAATAAGTGAAACCAGAGCATTTTTGCTTGGGAATTTCTTGATTCTTTTACAATAATCAAGCCAAGCTCCTTGTAGAAGTACTAGAAAATTTCCAAAATCCCAATAAAATTCCTCAGGTGTCAGGATTCAAGAGATGGAGGACCTTCCAGGCGAATATAGTCGTACATAATGCCCTGAAAAGGGCTGCTGCTGTTTGCTTGTGTCAAAAATATGGTATTGTCCCCATGAACGAGCTTAGAACCAGGTATATCAATGTTGAACAACCAGTATAAACCATGGATGCCGTGCCTGGCTATAGCGTTATCTGCCCCTATCACTCCACTTGAGAACAGAGGAGGACTTGCTGCAGCATCATTGACTCGAACCTTAAAAAAATTTTCAGTCTTTCAGTGTCGTATTGAGTTCTTTTTAGAAAGAAATACAGATATAGCAAAAATGCATGTAGAAATAAACCTGCAAGTCAGAARGTTGTGCAGATGCAAGTGCTATTCTCAACTTATAGGGCTTTTCTTGATCCACTTTGTCAATCTTGAACTTTATTTGCCATGTTGTACTTTTATATTTGTTCTCACCTATTTTCCTGCACAGGGAAAATCGTGATCTAGTTTAAGATTTCAATTATGATGGGTGAGAAAAAAGCTATTCTTTTTTGAAATTTGCAGCTCTACTAGTAGTAGGTTCTTGGAACCAAATCGCTGAAGTCACCTGGTAACCTGAGCATAGAACCACTCCTCTTTGTAGTCACTGGTACCAATTGTATATGTCAAGTCCTCACTGGGGTATAAGTCTGCGTATCTTTCCCATAGTCCATACTGCCTAAACCTGRAAAGCAGATGATCATTAAGAATACCCGTGGACCAAGTCTTCACTGGGCTTATGYTTCTGTCAACAGCTGGATATCAGAAGTAAGAACTGATTGACTTGTTAAAGCAGCAAGGAGAATGACCTGTCTTGACCAACGTAGAGATTGTTGAAGTACTTGGGATCAGGAACAAAAAATTCGGCAGCAGAACGATCAGGGATGCCAATTTSCCACAATGTAGGACCATCTCTTGGAGGCTCAAAGACAAGTTCCTCAACCTCCACATCAGAACCTGCTTTTACAACTTATGCCTAAGATTACAATCGTGTCCACGAAACTCATGACTCCATCTAGAATTCTGGGAATTTATTCGAGTATTAGGAACCTCACCAGCATTTATAGTGATTGCAGCATCATATTTATAGTCCCCAATAAATCCAGGCACCCAGCCATAAAGAMTATAGTTGCCAGGTCGAATATTGTTAATAACAAAGTCGCCATTTTTATCTGCTGTCGTCCAAAATTGATATGCCTGATGGAGTCATCAAACATGGTTTCTGAGAAATAGACTAAGATTACCGTGCACTTTCTTTTCCAGGAAACTTCATTTCCTAGCTGTTACTTAAATTTCTGAGAAATACAGTGTTACTCCTCCTTAGCAGGACTAATATGGTTTCTGAGAAAAAGACTAAGATTACCTTGCACTCTCTTTGCCAGGATCCTTCATTTCCTGGGGGTGCCAACCCCACATATGCAGCTGCTGCTGGTATGTTTTCCTTGCTAATATACCTAAAGGTAGTAAATACACAAATTCAAAAGTAAGATGGGAGGAACATAGATTTATGGTTCATGTATAATAGGAAAAGGGACTGAAGATAAGAAAGATTGGTACCTGTCTTGGATAACCAATTTGCCCCTAACTTTGCCTCTCTGATCTGACTTGGGGAAATCGGGGGAAGCAGGGAATGCGTAAGGCCAGGATTGGACTTCTTTAMTCATCTGGKAWTCAATYAGGAAGTATGCCCATTATAATGTGAATCGATCCRGTCTTCCTATTTTRATTAGGTAACGTAATTTCTTGCTTCWATTCCAAAGCTTTGTCAATCTKACCTGWTCTTTAGCATTATTCCACAGGAGATCTTCTGTTGCTCCCTTAGGTCCAGKATTAAGATAAATACAAACGGGTCCAAGAACTTTCTTCCACTCCTCTCCAGTTTCAAATTTCACTATAAGATCCTCCCCAGCATAATGTGAAGTTATAAATATCTGATGTCAGAATATGCAGCTCAAATTAAAATTAATAGTAACCCACAGTCTTCCCAGGAGTGATTCAGTCGGAAGCACAAAATAGGTGTAATATTATGTTRAATTTTATATTAAAATATCAATGATCTTGGATTGCAGAAATACATGAGCTTATTATCACTGACAGTCTTGACTAGAATAAGTGAAAGAGGAAATTCCGTGATGGCTAAGTTCTTACAGCAAGTGTGGTAGGATTCACATGGGAGGTGAGGTCTTGTTTGAGAGGTCCTCCAGTTCGAAATTCATTYCTGGGAGTGATTTGCCAGAACCCTACTGGTGGATCAAAAGACATCCATCCGTGCACCTGATTYTCTTTGTTTTCGCAGGAGTATTGATACTTGTCATCGACCTGCACTAACGATAATAATTGACAAAACTTCAATTTTTWATTGGAGAGATAAGATCAACCTGACAAGTACCTCTCCTTTGAACTGTGCCTCTATTGGATTTACAAGYAGGACTGCTTCTGGATAGGCCAACTGTTGACCTCTTTCTGGTAGCCGGTCTTCTGCTTGGGGCATAAATCTCTGCCTAGTATCTGATACCGCCATGTAGTGAAACCTGATAAAGAATGCTCTATAATGAAATGCTACTAGTCAATACCTTAAATGTCTATGCCTAATCTTGTCTTAATTCAAAAATAATTAATGTAGTGGCCTCTATATCCCTTGTGAGAGATTATAGTAAATTCTCTTTTCTCCAATTATTTGAACAGATTGTTTGAAATGATAAACTGATGGTGTTACTTTGAAGAAGCTATACTGTAATACCAACATGAAAAAATCATTGGATAATAGAACAGATGGAGTAGATTGCTTACATATCTTTATTGAGCATGAAAGCAATCCTGGTTGTATWAAGATTGAAACCAGGCATGTCCTTCAAGTGCTCAAAAATGGCATAGGAATAGAATCCCGAAAAGCCACGAAGCACTATGAATCTGCAATCATCATRATTTTCATCTATCATAATCACAGTCCACTTCATACACAGTAATAAAGAATATGAATTCGGAGGACAGACCTTGTATCTATAGACAAAGGAGCCTGGTTACCCTGCACAGAAGAACTCCAGATTCTTGTGAATGAGAGCTCAACCTGCTCCTCATTTTCCACTATAACTTTTAAGCTTGTTCCTTCTAATCTGCAAAATGACAACAAAATTTTTTTATGTTGCTGTCAGAGCTCGAAATCTAAATCCAAGAAAAATAAGCAGATTATTGTATCTGCTTGTGTTTCCTAGTGGGAAAAAGATAAAACCAGGGCAGCCAGGCGTACGTATCAAATTTTCCCCTTGTCCCTGAACTTCCTGCTTCACTCCAGTTAAGGTCCCAAAACCTGCTAATTATTCAACGAAAAGAAAATTTTAGCCCAGTTTCATCAGCTGAGATGTACCCTATTATCATTTCCGAATTGCATTAAAGAAGTTATCTTTATTAGTACTAGAGGAAATTATGCATGATGATTTGGACTTTTTCTGCTTGCCACCCATGAAATGAATAATTTTCCTCCTCAAAGTTCTGTTTCAAAATTCAATTAAATACACAAAAGAAAATGCCAGAAAATCATAATACCCTCCATTCAAATCTTTGTTATGAAGTTCCAGCAAATTGTCGATTCCACCATACTTTATTCCCCTCAGAAGTCCTCCTGGATTTGTCAATGTGATCTGAACCATCCCATTATCTATGTCTACCTGAACAAATGTTGTAACACCATGTATCAAAATATGTAGRAGCAAGTCCTTGAATGCATAAACTACACGATATTAACATGCATATCTGTTGTASATCAGTTTATATCAGAATCACTTTAAAATTCTGAAGGTTATTAGGTATATAACCATTAGAATAACTACAGAAGCTGAACAAGTCAAGTGAGAATTCCATACATGATCTTCTTGAATCTGCAACAGCACTGGTGTGGCGGCCATGGACTTCAAAACTGAAATGAAATATAGCTCTCGTAACTTCTTCAAGCCGACAGAAATCTGAAATTCCTTTCGGTGTCCTCACTGCAAATCTCAAAAGCCAGCCGAATTAAAGCCTTCAAAGACACTGATACTATAACGCATCACATATATAACGTAGAATCAAGAGTATTTATTATGATCCCACCTTTAGTATTCACATCTTGCGCTACTTTCTTGCTCTTATGATCTTTCTTCTAAGCCAAAACAATATATATTCAATTCTTTGATTTTTCTTTCTCCTTTCTGATTTCCCTTATCATTACTGGTGCACGCATGCAACCACCACGCTTGCTCCAACATCATCATCATCATCAGTTACTGGCTTGACCTTTTCTTTTACAGATCCTTTGAGGGAGTGGAAGAATTCGAGATTCAAAGTTTGTCCCTTGTCCTTATTGATCTACGAATCTAGCACTGATCACCAGACGGTTCTCAGCACCTTTAGTTCACTTATGGGATGAAAGCTGATTCGTGAATGGTAATGGAAAGGAAACATTCATAAGATTTTCATATCTGAATGGTAAAGTCAATAGCTTTTTAGAAGAAAAGGACAAAAATGTAACAATCAAAGGATAAAAGTGAAAGTTTTGTCAAAGTCACTAAAGGGCAAATTTGCCGGTCACCCATAAGGGTAAACTGGAATAGATTATGATGATTTGGCTTATTTGACATATATAGTTTATATCCAGTAGCTTAAGTACGTTGGTCAGGATACTCTTCAGCTAGAGCAAAATTTTACATTCCACTTTTAATATTATATGTACAGAGATTTGGATAAGGTATTTTTTGAATAAAAATCTAATTATACAGGTCTAATTTGAACTAAAATCATATTTCTTACCATTTGTATTAATAAATATTTCTTTCGAGTAAAAGATAAACTATGTGAAGCAATTCAAGCTGAAGTCATATCTAAAAATCTTTGGCTTTGAGATTCTGTTATGAGGAGAACAAAACTCTCCTAAATGTTGTTTTTTTTTTTTTT
>MEJB01000017.1:4632781-4659008 GCA_001752375.1 Rhazya stricta
TGGTAGTTGCTGCCGTTCTTGATCCCTTCAAGATTGAACTTTATCTGCCATGTTGTGGCTTCATATGTTTTCTCATCCTTCTTCCTGAAGTACCAGAGAAATCATATTCAGAGARGGGATGGGAAGATGTGTAAGTSTGYAAAGGATAAGAAATATGAAGTCCTCTAGCTACCTGGTGACATGAGCAAAGAACCAATCTTTCTTCCAGTCYCTCTGGCCAATAGTATAGACCAGGTCATCTTGAGGGTACAGCTCTGCATATCTCTCCCACAACCCATACTGCCTGAACCTGAAAGTTTGACAATAAATTATCAAGAAAACTCAGTAAAATCACAGTACGAGAAACAATGGTTTTTWATCAGCATGACTTTTATTCTGATGAAAGGTTATCATCCACTTGTCACTTARGGCTTTAACATGTGCTGATGTCGCATCAWCTTAGAGGGATAGTGCAATTTCAAGTTGACTATTCCTTCAAGTCGTGATGTAGATTGTGCAAAAAATGATAATGCACGCTAAGATCGCGTTAAAGACAAAAATGGCATGAGGACGTTCAAACCAAACAAATAATGAGGGCAAATGAAGGCCATTCGTCTGAGCTTTATTAGAAAACAAAGCTAAAAAGATTAAAAACTCGACAAATGATAATTAAATAACTTATGCACATCGCATTATTTCAAGGATTATAAAGCTGCAAAACATTTTGAGGTGCAAGATTAAATGAAAAGATGCTACCTATCAGGATGATTAATGAAGAGTTTGTTGATATATTTTGGATTTGGATCTGGAACGTAGAATTCTCTTGCAGAACGATCAGGGATGCCAATCTCCCAGAGTGTTGGTCCATTTCTTGGAGGCTCAAATTCAAGATTTCCCAGGTCAATTTCACATCCTGATCATAGTATTACATGCAAAAGAACTCTTTAATCTTTTCAAGGAACATTGAACATGATCAAAATCAATCGTCGAAGCTTTTAAGGATTACAAGACCTGAGGTTATGGTGATGGTAAGCTCACTCTTGTAATCACCAATGAACCCAGGCACCCATGCATAAAGATTATAGTCTCCAGTACGTACACTCTTGATGGAGAAATAACCATCCACATCTACCCTTGTCCAGAATTGGTACTCCTGTTCAAAGTCGAAATTAGTAGGAAAATTCWTGTAATACCCTTTTTCTCTCCTTGATTAATTAATATTTTTTAAAATAATATTAATTAGAATACTACCTTTACTTCTCTTTGCCACGATCCAACATCTCCGGGTGGAGCCAAGCCCACATAAGCACCGGSGGCTACTTCAAAATCGTTAGTGATGAATCTAAAGTCATAACATAACCCTCTATTAGGGTTACAAGAAGAAGGTAGATTTGATGATTATATTAAAAATATTTAAAATTTTTATAAAAAATTCAAAATGAAATGTAAATTACCCATCTCTGACTAATAGACGCCCATAAACATTACCACGCTCCTTTGCAGTTGGAAAATCTTCTGATGCTGGAAAATTATAAGGCCAATTTTGTACTTCTACCGCCATCTGACTTAAGCACAAGATCAAAATTTATCAAAGATAAAGGCCATTTTTAAAAATAACAATAATAATAATTAATGGTAAAAAATGGATATATCAAATTAAACTTGGTGAGACACATTTTATTTTACTTTTATATAGTAAAATTAATGTTGCTTAAGATCGAAAAATAATCCGATAGATAAGGATTTTAGATCCATATTAACCTTCTTTATCCTCTAATGCTACTTTTGACTTGAATGCAACCTCAAATTGCATTATTAGCTCTAAAAAATTTGAGAAAAATTGATAACGTAATATAAAGAAAAGATAAAAAGAAAAAGTCATTGCGTGCAGTTTTGTTGAAAACATGAAGCCATATAGATGAAAACCCGATAGATATATATGAGGAGTTAAACCTGTTCTTTCGCATCCTCCCAAAGCAAGAGAGGGTCCTCTCCTTTGGTAACAAAATTAAAATACATGAAAATTGGTCCAAAAACTTTCTTCCAAGGTTCGCCTTGTCCAAATTTAGGCACCAAATCTTCTCCTCCATAGTGAGCACTAAMGAACATCTGAGAATATATATCAACATTTTTGTTTAGTAAAATTGTCTGAAAATAGTATTTGTGGTCATAAATTGGATGATCAAGAAAGAGAAATAAAGCCCGTTTTGGAGGAGWGTTTGTGCAGTTCGAGGGTTGCATTTTGAGTCAAAGATGCTGTTTGTATTGGATCCTTTGGCGACTAACAACAGTGTTTAAAGGAAGATTTGAGATGGGAATACTCACAGCTAGGTTGGTTGGACCAACATGAGAAGTAAGATTTTGTTTGAGAGGTCCACCGGATCGGAACTCATTGCTTGGTGTGATTTGCCAGAAGCCCACAGGTGGATCCATGCAAATCCATCCATGGACCTTGAGATCTTTATCCTCACATGAGTATTGATACTTGTCATCTACCTGTTCAAGAATGGAAAGGAAACAGGACGGAATAGTAGTGCTTAACTAGATAGATCAGGAATTTTCTCAAGCCATAGAAGCAGCTTAATTAGCACCTCTCCTTTGAATTCAGGTTCAATGGGGTCGACAAGAAGGACTGCTTCAGGGTAGGCAAGGGGTTGTCCTCTTCCAATGAGCCTGTCATCAGGCAAGGGCATGAACCTCCTTCTGTTATCTACCACCGCCATGTAGTGAAACCTATAGTTGTTCAAAGAATCAAAGTACCATTAGAACTAAAAGACAAACCCAAAATTTATCCTTTTTCTATATACAATCAAACACAGATTTCCAAAACACAAATATGTGTTATATTGAGTTTCTTTTACTTGTCTTTTCTGAGCTTGAATGCGATCCTTGTCTCGTCGAGATTGAAACCAGGCCATCCTTCCAAATGTTCATATATACCATAAGAATAGAAGCCAGYAGAACCACGCAACATTATGAACCTAATTATGACAAAACAATGATAATTTTATTCCATCATGGACGATGAAATTATATTTTCTATCGCCATCTTTGAATGTCAAAAAATGAGTTGCAGACACGAACCTTTTGTCTATGCTGAGAGGTGCAAGTTTTCCTTCTAGGGAGCTATCCCATGTTCTTGAAAATGAAAGCTCTACTTGTTCCTTGGTCTCCATAATAACCTTAAAAGTCCTGGCCTGGATCCTACACGAGCTGGTGCCGTTAGTATWCATATGCTAATTAAAAGTGACCTTGAATTAACTGGGTGGCTGCCGGTACAAGAACATACCTCTCAAATATTCCCGTTGTTCCTGTACTACCAGCTGGACTCCAAACAAGGTCCCAATAACCTCTATTTGCTTCTTCATTGAGAACTTCAAGCAGATTATCGATGCCATTGTAACTTATTCCTGTCACAATACCATCTGGATTTGATATTGTAACTTGCAGAATACCGTTATCCATTATAACCTGCAAAATGAAGATTCAGGCATATAAAGTAGAACCTTTAGGAAGAAAAAGAGCAAGTAAGAGAAAGTGCATGAAATTACATGTCGATCTCCAATGCTTAATTTCACTGCCAAATGAGCCATAGTCCCTATTTTCTGCAACAAGACTTATATGAATCTTAATCTGAGTTCTGATGAAAACAAGACTTTGTAGGGGAGGAGATAAGATGATTTATGTGGGTTTTCTTGAACCAGTAAAAAAGGCAAAAGGGATCATAATAGTTATTTTAGGTTTATAACTCTCTTAACTTGATGATCACCACTGGTTGGTGTATTGGATATATAATCTTTCAAGAATCGCTTGTTAAGGTAGGCAGCCCCATACCCATAGTGCTTACAAGTCAAGAAGGATGACTATTGCCTGAGATGAAATGTTTGTTACTTTTCCTTTTCTAGGTGGTTTCTTTTTCCCTTTTCCTAAGACTCATGTTCCCAGTTCATTTTAGCTGCACACCTGCAACCAAGTGCATGCACCAATGACAAACAGGAATACCTAGTGGTAATTATCTTGATTGTGAGGTCTTCTTAAATATTAAATTTTGATCTCCAAACTGCTCTTTGTGAGAAAAAGTAAATGTTTCTTTCGAATATAGTAATAGATATTCCCAAAAGGTCATCAAGAGACATTGCACAAGGAACCATAGAGGCAATTCTACAAGCATATAAGGTACATCTCATTTGTAATATCATTGTAGTCGTAACCAGTGAATTTCTTACATTGCTGCTAATGAAGGGTTCCTATAGGAGCAACTAGAATGAGTCTCCGCCAAGTTTTCAGCAACCTTTCATCATTGTTAAATTGTTATAATATATTAAAGACAATAATTTGAAGGCTATTTTCATTTTAAAATATTTGCTTCATTAGAAGTGTACACATCGATTAACGAAATTATTAACACCTTATTTAGTATTAATATTTTGCTAGAGTACTTATAATTATTATATGTGATGAAAGATTAATATTAATATTCATATACTTTAAAAATTCGATAAYTTTAAATGATATTGATCRGTCTTATTTTATTGTTAGAGCCAAGTTTAACATACACCCTTCGTTGATTTTAGCTCTAAGGCAATWTGAGATTGTGTTATCGGCTTTTACAAATTTTTATCATGATCTTACATAACAAAAGTTAAAATTTGATAAAAGTTAATAATGCAACGTGACATTACGTTAGGACTAAAAGTAATAAAGTAATATAAAAAAAATATCCGTTGAATTTTATTGAAAAAACTCAACAGAACAAATAAGAATCTTGTGCATAAAAAAGAATTAGATAAAATTGAATAAAATAATATCTTAATTTTCTAACATATCAACCAATTTGGAAGGGGAAAAAAAAAACTTGTAATGATGCAATTACTTTTTAACTGAGTTATCAGTAATTTGAAATTCTTAAATGTTACTGTTGGTGGGGATTTTATGTATCATTCTGATTGGCAGCCGCAAATATAAACAACTTATTTCATACTATTCCAGAATTGTGGCATTACATTAAGAGAAATTAAAAAAAAAAAAGAAACAAGTGAAAGAATTTATATTATTATAATAACTACCCTTCTCAATTGTCCGATCTTTTATGAGAATGGCTCTAATTTTGAGTAAAGATTGTGGTTAACCGAAAGAAATAACATGAGATTTTTTTTTAAAATTCTTTATAGTTCTATGTGATAGGAGACTATAAATAAAAATATAACACAATTTGAGCGTACATTGTCTGTCCGGACAAAATCAAACGACAGTCTTTAATCAAAATTAAAACCTCTGTTATATAAAAAGAACCCCTTAATTGTCATTAGGACACAAAAGAAGAATCCCTGTGATCCTGAAACGTGGCTCGTTAGGACTTTTTGGAGGCAGAATTCTCTGAGACTGGAAACAATGGGAYGGTTTTCCAGTCTGGGGGCTTCAGCCTCCTTAGGAGACAGAAATGGGAAGAGAATTGCATGCAATTCAGCTCAAGCAAATTCTGACCCAAGAGGTTCAAGATTTGAGTTTCAGACATTTTGTTTTAGTAATATAATAAATATGCAATAGAACACAATCAAATAACTGTTTTGAGTATGGTAGTTTCGACAAGAAAGATTCTCAAGGAATCATATCTGAAGGGGGAGCTTCAAAACGTATGTAGTCATACATGATTCCCTGGAAAGGACTTTGGTTTCTCGGCTGAGTTAAATAAAAGGTATTGTCCCCTTGCACCAGTAGATTTCCTTGTATATCCACATTGTACAGCCAATATAGTCCATGAATCCCATGCCTTGCAATTGAGTTATCCCTACCAATTAATCCGGTGGTGAACAGTGGTCGGTTGGTGTTCGGATTATTGACACGAATCTACAAGAAAAATGTTTGGATTAGGCTGATCCAAAATTCTGTACAAGTTTAAACTATATCACAGCTACTTCATCAGTGCAATACCTGCAATTCAGCAAGAGAAGCAGATGCAAGTGCAATTCGCAACTTATAGATTCCATCGGGCTTAACATCTTCAAGTTTGAACTTGATCTGCCATGTCGTCCCTTGATATGTATTGTCCTCTTTTTTCCTGTAACCAGTGAAGTTTTTGCAATAAGAACTCCGACGAATTTTAATTGATGACAAGCATTAGCCAAACCGATGAGCAGAGACACTGGTGATCTTTTTATGCAAGAGGAGAGTAATTGTAGTTGGAAACTTCASTGGTTGGGCCTAGATAATTACGAAGTATCATCTGCAGCTTTGGTTTAAAATTAGATAACAGTGAATACAAAATGATCAATCTTGTGCAACCTAATGATGTAAAGCATGATATTGAAATGMTGCCAAATCATTCATTAGAATCACCTTGGAACCTGCGCAAAGAACCAATCTTTCTGATAATCACTCTCTCCAATTTTATATACCAAGTCTCCATCTTTGTATATCTCAGCATACCTGTCCCACAGTCCATATTGCCTGTATCTGTTATAAAGAAATTCAAGAACGAACACTACGTGAGTCTGAATCTTTCTTTCTAGGTGTTTCCATACTTTCATTTTGGTTAGGAACTTTTTTAAGTCTGGGATCAAGTAAATCCATATGTTCAGATAAACTACCTTTCAGGATGATTGACAAAAAGTTTGTTGATATACTTTGGATTTGGATCAGGAACATAAAATTCTGCTGCTGAACGATCTGGGATGCCTATTTCCCACAATGTTGGCCCATCTCGCGGAGGCTGATAGACAATCTCGCCCACATCCATACTACAGCCTGTCTTTACATATTACCCAAACTAATCAGATTCATTACAATGAAAGCTGTCAAGGATTGTATCTAGAAATAGAAGTTCTGAAATAGGACCTGGGGTTATGGTAATGAGAGTGTCATTCCGATAGTCTCCGAAAAATCCAGGAACCCAAGCATAGAGATTATAGTCACCGGTACGTACATTATTGATGGAGAAATAACCCTGCTCATCTGCTTTTGTCCAAAATTGATAATCCTGACAGCACCAGAAGTTGTCATCACAGATATCGTCTTGCTTCTTCATTCCAAGTCATCAGTTGGCTTCATTAATTGTAAGAAATCTGTAAATAATACATCCATGCAAACTAACCTTGCACTCTCTTTGCCAGGAACCGACGTCCCCGGGTGGGGCCAACCCGACATATGCACCATTTGCCGGCATATAGTCACTGGAAATGTACCTAGGCCAGGGAGTACAAAGTGCTTTAGTAATTTATTCACGTTCGATGGAAGCAAAAGATAACTTTAAGAATTTTACACAAGTATTAAACAAAAAAATTTGCAAGTTTTATGTAGTCATTTTCACCTATCTTGCACCAACAGCCGACCACAGACATTTCCCCGCTGATCAGATGATGGGAAGTCTTCTGATGCTGGAAAACTATAAGGCCAGCTTTGAACTTCAACCAACATCTAAGAAAGAGAAAAATTACTCCTATTCTCAATATCATTGCTTGCTTTCTTTTCTTAAAAGTGTTCATAAAGTTGGAATAATGTTCAAAAGAAAATTCTTCTGCTGCTAAACCTGATTTGTGGCATCCCTCCACAGTGTAAATGGATCCTCCCCATCCATCACAGAATTAAGATATATGAAAACAGGGCCGAAAACTTTTTTCCACGGTTCTCCCTGTTCAAACTTAGGCACCAGATCATCTCCAGCATAGTGAGCACTGAGAAACATCTGAACACCATGCAACTTTGTCAGACAATGTCATTGCACGTAGATGGAGAGATTCACAACTTCGAGACCTAAATTGACAAATTGATTGATAATTATGAAGTAATAATATGCTCACTGCTAAAGTTCGGTTTAAATTTTAGCAATCACGTTAACACTTACAGCGAGCGTTGTAGGGCCCACATGAGAGGAAAGATTCTGTTTCACTGGACCTCCAGACCGAAACTCATCACTGGCTGTAATTTGCCAGAACCCKACAGGCGGGTCRAGAGACATCCATCCATGGACTCTAAGATCTTTGTTGTCACATGAGTACTGGTACTTGTCATCCACCTGCAATGCATGAAACCAAGTCATGAAAATAGAGTAAAATATCTGGAGATTAAATGTTCCAGGGGTCTGTGGATCATCAATATGGACCTCATTGGAACAATACAACCTTTTTCATTTTTGTAATACTCTGGAACTGTTCTGCTGATTTTAAAACTGCCAAATTTGAGATGCCAGCAGTAATTTAATTAACTAAGTTTGGCTGGAGAAATGTGGAAGGAAAATGCGAGGGAGAGTAAATGGTTCATTTATGTCATTTGTTTACGACAGAAGAGGGGAGGGGGAGAAAATTAGGAGAGACACCACTCCCCTTCCATATCAGCATTCCCCACCCAAATTTGACGAGTTGAGAGAGACAGTGATGATGAAATTGAACGCACATTTTAGTTTCCAAAACTAAATAAGAGAAAGAGTGAGTGACAAAAAGGTAAAATAAATAATATTTCTCTTTCATTGCTCCTCTCCCTTCACCTCCTCTTCCCCTCATACCTAAATAAAAGGAAGGTAAAGGAAATATGTCTCCCATGTGAAGTATTTGTCCCCCTCCCTTCCTCAGCTGCAACCAAACTAAGCCTTAAGATCAGTTAATGGTTCATTCTCTGAGAAACCTGCAACTAGCAAATCGAACTGAAGCAAATAACAAGAGAAGCTACCTCTGCTTTGAACTCAGGCTCTAAAGGATTTACAAGGAGGACTGCTTCTGGGTAGGCAAGTGGTTGGCCTCTTCCTGGTAACCTGTCATCTGGTAGAGGCATAAACCTTCGTCGATTCTCTGAGACAGCCATATAATGAAACCTGTAGAGTCCAAGTACAGTAATTCCATCTTTAAGGACTAATGATTTTAAGTTGGATTTTTCAGACAATCTCGTAACAAATGGAAAAGTCATTAAATCGGAGTTGATAATGGTATGCAAATGCAATTATGCTTTACGGTCTATAGTGGCAATATTAACTATAATCTTTGTGTCCCAATTCTTGGTGCTCCTTAAAGGCATATTACACACAGATTAACAATTAAGGACTATTAGCACTGCACCGGGCATGCACTTGATTTCTGAAATCAAAATCCATGACAGCAAATCATGTTCATTCAGATTAACATCTGATTAACTAATATTTTGATGGTCAGGAAATCACGAAACTTGTCATGGCTAGGGAGTTCCATCTTTTCTAATGTGCACCGTTTAGAGGCTTAAAAGAAGGTGGCAAAAGTCTTTTACTTGTCTTTTCTGAGCTTGAATGCTATCCGGGTTTCACCGAGGCTGAAAGCAGGCCATTCTGTTGAACCAACATGTTCGTAAATTGCATAGGAGTAGAAGCCCGAGCAACCACGGAGTAGAACAAACCTACAAATGATTGTCATCTTAGTTGAGAAGAAGAACTTTTTATGAATTTCCATTTTTAGATCCACAAAGATTGATTTTTGAGTTACCTTTTATCTATGTTTAGTGGAACCAGCTTGCCCTGAAGGGAGGGATCCCATGGCCTTGAGAATGATAACTCCACCTGTTCCTCAGTTTCCATTATAACCTTAAAATCTGTAGCTTTGATCCTACARGGTACTCAAATTATTTGAATACGTGGACCTTGTTCAGTAGAACGAGAGAGACTAGTTCAATAAAAGATATCATGACAGAGAGATCTTACACTTCAAACACTCCGGCTCTTCCACTTCCATCTAATGCATTCCACACTACATCCCAGTACCTAGACATTATATTACAAGGAGAATTTGCGGTTATGGAATTAAATTAAAACCTGCCACTTCGTATCAATATTGACTTCTTGATGATTGCGTTAAGCTACTGGCACTTCTTCATGTGGACAAGAGAAAACCATAACTGGCCACAGAAGTAGAAGAAATTTATCTCAATTACCCTCTATTAGTTTCGTCATTTAGGACTTCGAGCAAATTGTCCATGCCATTATAATGTACACCAGTAACAATRCCCTCTGGTTTTGATAGTGTGACTTGAACTATGCCATTATCCATCACCACCTGAAGATTACAATATATATCTTATTCATGTTGACAAAGAAAAAACATGACATTAAATCCAACACAAAGAGAATTCTTCAAATGTTCAAAATTCCGGATCCAAAGGAGGAAAGTGAAGAAACAAATCTTTTTCTTTTCCWCTTCATCTGGTTTTATGGGAATGCAGCGAATATTTGCATCTTGGTATCAGCTCAGAAATGTTTACATCGRCTAGAAGCACACCTATCTTTCATCCATACATTGTCTAGGRACTTAAGTATTTCGAAAATTTATAAGCAAACAATATTTCATTCAAGACAAAAAATTAAGTACAGAAGAGAGACTGTAAAAAGGGCAAATGGAAAAGTAAATAAATAAAGGATTGAGGTATTCTTGAAGATAAGCATGCAGCAAAGACATTCTAAGGTCATATGATAATCTTAGTCCCAGTCTTGTGCCACAGTGAAATATGTGTATAAGCTGGTTATAAGATGTGGGCTATCTATGTTTATAAGCTATTAAACTCAGCTAGTGAACTCAGGACTGTTATTTTTCCTTAGCATAGAGATGAACCACTTAAGAACTTCGTAATGAGGTAAGTGGAAGGAGCTTCCCCCCTCACCCTCCCCCCAAAAAGTTTGCATGCAGAGAAAGACTTAAACAGAGTAGGTTTTTACATGGCGATCACGAATTTGCAACTGCACCCCTACAGGCGACATTGGTCCAAGCCCTCTTTTATGCCTTTTACTTCCTGTACAACAACAGATGAAGCCTATATTACTAGAAGGCAGTGACAATGCATAATTATTATAAGTTTCTCAAAATCTGATGATGCCCAAAATATGAATTGCACAAGTACACCTTACCTTACCTCTCTACTGAATGAGAAATTACGAATGGAAATGTAAAGACAGTATTATTGCTCTAAGCTNCAAAAAGTTTGCACGCAGAGAAAGACTTAAACAGAGTAAGTTTTTACATGGCGATCACGAATTTGCAACTGCACTCCTATAGGCGACATTGGTCCAAGGCCTCTTTTATGCCTTTTACTTCCTGTACAACAATAGATGAAGCCTATATTACAAGAAGGCAGTGACAATGCATAATTATTATAYGTTTCTCAAAAACTGATGATGCCCAAAAAATGAATTGCACAAGTGCACCTTACCTTACCTCTCTACTGAATCGGAAATTACGAATGGAAATGTAAAGAAAGTATTATTGCTCTAAGCTAGAGTTCACTTTTCTTCAACTAGAAAGATAGAATTCTTGATTTATATACTTTAGCTTTACTAATCTCTTAGTTATGTACCACCAAACATTGGTTACTAGATATAGCTTGCAAGACATGCTATGTTAGAAAAGCGACGGCCAAGGCCATTGGATAGTGGACATTGTGTGAAATAGTTGTAGTTTTGGAGTACTGCCTCACTATAGCATGCTGATATGACGAAGATATTTCAAATTATTGAATGAATATGTCTATGACCCTGGACGAAGAACCTCTGGTTTGCATTTACCTGATGAAAGCTAGGAATACTTCAAAGTTTCCCAATACACACATCTCACATCCACCTACCTCTTCTTTTTCTAAGATATTACCATTTCTCAGAAAAAGATGATGGGGAAAATTACTTGGTTTCTGCCAAGGGATATGATTTATAAATGGTGAAAGAATTCCGTCCTTACTACTAAACATAATTATATGTAGGATTTTATCTGTTATTACCTTTACAGGAAACTGCTCCATTTCTTACATGAGTATTTAGACCATGGATTTTCTACATAATCAAACCAAAGGTAGGAAACTGCTCCATTTCTAAGATGAATATTCAGACCCTGGATTTGGAAGATCAAAATCTGCTGCCAGCTTCGAAATAATCAAACCTAGGACTAGTAGCACAGTTCTACATTCTCATCTTGGTCGAATAAACAAGGTGGAAATAGGAAGAGGCCATCGACGTGGTCAATGTAACAAAAAAGAGGATCTTTGGTAATCCACCACCACCCTGGGATTCACAGAAAACTTGGGGACAAAAAATCCAGTGTAACTTCAAAATAGTAATTTTGGTCAAACCATGACTATGTTAATGTTGAAGATTCATAAACCAAGGAGTGAATCACACCACTACTTCAAAACTATAATCATAACAAAACCATGACTGTGCAAATGTTGAAGATTCATGAACTAAGTAAGAAATTAAGCCATTGAAAATTACTGTAATTCATTCAGAGGTTACAAAGAACAATTACACAAACACAACTTCCTAGGTTTCCCCTTTTTTTTGTGTCCAATCTCTGCGACCATCAAACATGTTTTCTCTACTCAAATAAGCGAGCGCAACAGCATCCAGACAAAGATTTCTATTTTTTTTGTTACCCCAAGAAGCTCCTTCCAGAAAATGAAAACCCAGAAATAATATAGTGATAAATAACAATTATCCTTGTCTTAACTAAGAAGGAATCGAACTTAGATAGAGACACATACCTCCATCGTCGGCACACGTGCACAAGTATTTTACTATATTCTTTAAATCACACATATCTTGCTTTGTCTTTGAACTGTCGGCTACCAGGAAAAGTTCACACAACTATTATCAAAACATCAAAACATCGTCATCTCGCGCCAACAACCCCTCCCCCACTAACTACTTTTCCATTCTTATAATGAATGCAAGAGACCATTGCCGTGACGCATGCTATCAGAACCACGGCCAACCACCGCTTCTGCTCCACCCTRGTGCACAATCTTTGGTCCACCCTCGTTAACGTGTTGTACAAACTCTTCCTTTCTACGTATAATATGCGAAAAGTTGGGTGTAGGATTCATTTCGAGCCTTCTCAAGGAAAGTGGCACTTTATTGGATACCAACAAAGAGGGATATTGTTGTTTGAGTCAAGATTTCGGGAACATCGGGATTGAGTTAGGTGGGTCTTAGAGGAATGCAGTTGAAGACTTTGCAAATTAGCAGTAAAAATGCTTTATGAGGTAATAATGGTTACTGTTCCATTGCAGTGCTTTGCTTCAAGTGACGTCAAGAAGATTCCTTGCTTTGGTACCTTATGTTCACTCCAACCTGTCCAGGATCTTTTAACACGTGGAAATACCTTAGATGATGAGACTATTTATATATGTAAGGAAAATTAATTGTTTATACATTTCAATTATTTATAATTCGTTGAAAATGTCTTAAAATAACCTTTTATTAATTTACATTTCTCATTACTTAGATTATATTCGTCATCTAATTATGCATATTTATTTTTTATCCCACCATTATTTTTTCCGGAGGAATTCGTATATTAAAAGAGTACAAACAATTTTTAAAGTCAAATTTATTATTTTAAAATCATTTCCCTCTCAGTTTTATCAATTTCAACCAAAACATCTTTTAAATGAGGTTAGATGATAAAATTAATCTTATTACGTAGAAGATATGTGAATGGATATCCTTCACACATACCATGAAGAGTAGTGGTGAGGTAAAAATATTAAAGATTCGTAATTAAATATGATCATAGAAATAAATAAAAAAAATTCAAGGATATTTACAAAGACTTGTAATAGATGGGAGTTATGAAAGTATAAAAATGTTTAGGAATAAATAAGGATTATAAATAAGTAAAAATAAAATTCAAAAATATTTATAAAGAATCTTTTAATAATTAAGGTGAATAAAAAATTACTTTCGCATCAGATAGTGAATCCTGTACTTGAAAGAAATTCTACACTAAATTTCACCCTATTTCAATTCTTACTCAGGTGATCCGATTAATATCACGTGGCGATGGCTAAAAGAACCAAAAGAGCATGGTGGACWAGCATAATTAACACCGAGGCTCGATTTTTTCATTCAAGAACTTTTGCASTCATACTATCTGTAAGCAATTGCTTTCAGTTTTTCTTTTTTTTTTTTTAAGGTCAAGAATTATTTTAAAACATCCCTCCTATTTATAAGTAATTGCTTTTAGCCTTTTCAAATCAAAAGCTATTTTAAAATTATTTTCGAAGCTATTTTGAAGTTATTTTTAATCACTTTTTAAAATAACTTAAAAAAGTTTTAAAAAGATACCTTTAGAAAAGCAATATTGAAACTAACTTCTACTTATTGATGTTTTAAAAATAAAATTACATTTTTCAAAAAGACTTTCTTTTCAACTATTAAAAAAAGGATAAGCTTAAAAACACATGCCGAGTCTTTGAGTATGGCTTAACTAAGCTCTAATACCACTTTATTACCCAAAAAAAAAAAAATTTTGACATGAACTTGAACTCTAATCCCACTTCACCACCCAAAAAGATCCGCTCGAGCAAATACTCCTATTCATTAATAAAATTTTCACCTTGGCTACTTGCAACTTCTTGAACCACTGCAGTAACTCAGGCCATCAAACTCTCATCATCGGACCAAAAAGTCTGAGATTCAATGCAGACCATGCGCAGACCTTCATCCCTTCCCGCCTTCCCTCCTGTAACGGTATTAGCTTATGGAAAAACAATCCTTAAACGATTTCCTTCTCATGTTAAAGACTGCCTTGAGAACCAATCCTTGAACCATCTTTTTGCATTAACCTGTGAAAGAAACATTTCAACTGATCTTGCAGGCCATTTCTATTCCTTGGACTTCTTTAGGCAGACTTCAATAAATCAAACTGCCAAAGGTTTAAAACCAGAGCTTATTARATTATTATACATTCTAAGTTTGTATCATTTCTCAGTCTACATATGTTCTATGTTTACTGGAAATTATGAAACTCATTTGGTACAAGTAATTGATGCGCAGAATGTGTTTTACTCATGAGCATAGTTCTTAAATATATCGCAGTTCTTAACAAGAGAGATCTCAGGAATTGGAATATGCAGAAGCTCAGAATGTATAAGAGCTGTCAATGCAGTTACTTTGAGGATTAGTGCACTTGAGTGTGRTCTCCTTTCTTCTGAAAAAGAAGGGAACCTAACAGCACAGCAATGCCAGTAATTGCAATTGTAAACAGCAGGCGCCTTCGTGAAAAGTCGTGTGGCTGCCTTCTTTGGGGACCACGATCTCTTTCAGCTGCCCTTGCACCCCTTTAAAATCAAATAAAGTTAAGGAAACAGAAGAATAAGAGAATTAAACAGATCAAAAACAAGTACAGATATCAGACAGTTAAACATGCAAACAGAAGGGACAAGCTATGKACGAAGTGCAGAACTTGATTTTCAGCTCTTTGGAGGCAGATGTAACTGCAAAGAGAGCAAGGAGCTCAAAGAATGACATGGACAAACTAGAAACTTGATTTTGAAGTAATATGCTTTAAAAGTTAAACATGTTATTGGATTCGGGACATCTTTTGGTCCCTTGATCCGAAGATGGTATTTCCTCATTAAATAAATCCATGAGAGAAACTTATGACAGTACAAAACTTGTTGAAAGCTAACCAAAGTAATTTTATTGTTTCTTTTACCTGGAAGATTCTGCAATAGTATGTGTAATACCGTTGCAAGAACTCTCATGGCCATGCTTTTCACGGAGTCTTACGTATCTATTGCACATAGGACATAATTCTGTTCGATTTCCACATACTTCCTGAAATTATTAATTAGAATCAAATTACAACCGAAGCAAATGGCATAACATGATTATCATTGAATGTTTTTACCTGATGCTCAAGTAAATCAATTGCRGGCAATGGAAACTCGCAAAATTCGCATGTTACAATCCTTTGGGGGCAATTTTCACCTTTATGAATGGCCAAAACTTCACGGTCCATTGTCTCGCTGCAAAGGGAACAAGATACCTGTTTGAAGACATCAATGACTAAAATATGTTATCAAGTATAATGGTACTTGGCTGAATAATAAAACCAAAAGTTTGGGAATTTCCTCACTGCCAATTTTTAGATAGTAGTTAAGATGGGTCATTTTCCAACAAAAGGAAAGAAACCAAACAAAGGAATAAAACATTGTCTTTCCAAGTATAACCTTCATATGTTCCTCAAGATGAACARAAAGAAATAATCACAATGCAGCATATATCTATCCATACCAAGGACTGATTAAGCATGTGTAAATCTTCTCTTCAGAACTAAATATTACTCTATATCAAGTTATGCACAGGCAGGCCAGTTAAATCCAATTAGCATAGAATAAAATGACAAGAAGCTAAGTAAACCTTCCTCTTTTGACTCAATCAAAAGCCAGCAAAAATGTGGAACAATAGAAATAATGTCCAAAAAGCAAAGCACTGTATATTTCCCAGATTCTCGGTTTAAAAAACATAATGCTGCAAAAAGTTAGTACTTAACTTATTTTATTATTATTTAAGGAAAGAGGGCTTTTTTCGGTTTCTTCTTTCCTTCTTTCAATTGAAAAAAGAAACTATTGCTTGATCTAGGTTTTGCAAAGAGTGGTTGTATTCATCACCAAGGAAAATCTGGTAAACAAACATCTTAAAAGGGGGGATACTTTTCATTTCTTTCTGGCATATCTGAAAATAATGGAAACTTATCCTGTTGAGGACAAATATTTGGCTCAAAAGCTTTATAAGAAAATGTCAAAGGGTTTTAATGAATAAACGGAAAAGGAAATAAGATGAGGTATTGAATAGATTAGAACTTTTCGAGTATGTGACTGATCCCTAGAATTGAGCTCAAGTTGAACTCATAGGAGGTTGAGCAAATTTCCTAATAACAATCTTAAACATATGATATGAAGCGGCCATATGAAGTTATACAATATCAGAATCCAAATTGCAGTCAACAAACCACGTGAGTTTTTATACTTTAGAATTCATCATGCTAAACAACAGAGATCTGGACAGAGTACCATTACTAAAGCAAATAGTAAGAGGAGTTGGAAAAGAAAACCCACCCCCACCCCCACCCCCTGGTGCACACAAAGAAAATAGAAGCACCAAAAAAAAAAAAATAACCCTTCATAAAAAAGAGCCAAACTCATATCGTGTTCGAACTCTTACAGGCACATGCACAAATTAACAACATGTACAAACATATGAGTGTGCACAGCTAAAAAACGCAACCATGCCAAGAAAAAAAAAAGGTAGCAACTACAATCTATAATGGATCTCTTACCTAGGACAGTGAAAAATGAACTCCAGTTTCAAGTATCAAAGTTGAATGACCAGCAAGAAGACCACAGATCTATAATACAGGAATCTACGAGCCACATTAGCAATTCTTTGAAAACCTTTTACCTAAAAACATAAAGTATACAGATACCCAACCAGAGAGCAAATAGCTAATGTATTCCACTTCTTGAACAGGTTGGACAACATAGATTTGCACTTCCAAAGAAGCAGGAGGACAACGGGAKTTATMATAGCACCAAAATCTGRAGAAAGACAGAAAGACCTAGGGTAGCCTCTGAAATTATTTCAATATTGAACCTTGGATGCAAATGGGGCTGTTAAAAACCCTAATGGATCATAAATAACCAGCCATGCTTGTATACAAGTTAAATCCTTGCCTGAAAGCTCAATGCATATGAATACCTTTGTGTACTGCATCAGAAACTTCCTCTCACACTATTCCTACTTATTGACCCAGTGCTTGAAACTACTAAATGAAACCACCAGCCTCACCATATTATGGTCAGCATTAGAAATGACTAAAGCATTGGAGAAGTCATTAATAACTCGAGGTACTCCGATATCAATGACACAAGTTCAATACGTGTATTTCCTAACAGAAATATCACTTCTAAGAAGAGCATCATAGTTCCTCCTAAATAAAAATGTGAATTCAATTTTGGTTCTTTTTGGGGAAGGGGGGAGTATAAAAGGCTGAATTCTGAGGCTGATGTAGGAGATCTCTATTGATACCTACAACTACAACACATGGGTAGAATTGACAACGGCTTCAAAGAAAATCTTTCAGGACTAAAACACAGGCTTAATTGAACTTGCTTGCGTTACTACAAGAAGTGAAGAGGGGCAGAGAGCATATAAATTCTTCCTGGATTTCTTTGAAATTTAAAGATTAATGGACATCTAATAGAGTTGATTAAGAAAGGCAAACTTTTCTCAAGTACATGACTATAAAGTAAATTCCTGCTATCTTGATATATTTTCAATATAAGTAAAACTTACCTGTCAGCGATGATTGAATAAGAGGTTTTCTTTGAGGAATGAAATTTAGATATAGAAAATATGCCAAAACATCAAAGACAAGTCACATTTCCATATCTTCTAAAAACAAGATAAGTCATCTAGTCTTTTAAAATTTTCTGTATTATCACTTTTCTTGATTCTTCTCCCACTGATCTTGCCACATATTTCCATTGCTTTCCTCTCATTTCTTCCGCTAGAAAGACAGGCCCAATCGTTGTGCCAGAACTGAAACATTTGAATTAAATGTTTCCCTCGACCGCTCTTAATCTGATAATTTATTGGCAAAAACGCCTTTAAAGCACTTCTATAGAGCTGGAAGGTTTTGAAGACTCGTTTGAGTCTATGCTCTCTCTTGAGCCTATGCTCTCTCTTGAGCCTCTAACTAGATGAATTATTGAAAGGTCAGAGTAATTTAGACAAGAACAGCTGTCTCCCTTTTGGTGTTTATTACAGATTAACAAGATGTGGGTTTCTTTTTCTTTTTCCAGGATTTGAGCAGTTATTCCACTGAATAAATTATTTGGCATCACCACCGAAGGCCCAGTGCACAATCTTATCTTCCCCATACATTTCAGAGTTTGCCAAAGTGGTTTTTGTCACTGCAATTAGATACTTTAATAACCTCAAGGGTGATGCTTACTTCAGAATCAAACCTAATTAAAAAGCTGAGAACACCAAAAATTGTTTGAAAGCAGCACAAGTGACAACCCCAACGCCTCTCYAGAAATTCTGACCTGCACTAGATTGTCTAAGTAAACGTTAGATGGAACTAGATACGCCCAGAAGTTAAATAAATAAAATAAGTTATGTAGCGTGCCAATCAACAAGATATTTCCTCTAAYTTAAGGACCTCATAAATTAAGGACATCTTTCTCACCTTATACATCTTTTTAAATTAAGGACTTCATAACTAAAATTAACATGTCCATCTCTCTCATACTTAATTCTCGGCTTGATCCATAGATTTTGACTAAAAACCATCCAATGCTAATTACAACAAATACCCAATGAATAACCTCAAGTAAAACAACCAGTATTACAGACAAGTATTTTCCAGTAGTAATCCACCAGATATCATCGACCCTCATGCTCAAATTGATAAACAAGCATCAAAACATATGCATCCATTACAAATGTACAGGCAGTGGATAAACAAGTTCATTTGTTCATATAGTAGCACATTACGTATGCCAAGAGAAATAAATACAATAATGTAGCTTTCACCTTAAATGCAAAGGAAATATCAACCTTAAAGGGAAATGAAACCGTATTGGGCAAGAAAGATGTTATATGTTGGAAAAATGTAATTCAAATGCACATACCGGAGCATGAGTGCTTAAGAAATGTTCCTCTGCGTGTTTTTTGGGGACCATATCACCACAGATTTTACATTTTTCCAGGTTCCGAGAGCAGTGAGCAAAATGCAAATCAATGTTTGTAGAAGGAATTGCTCTGTCACTGAATACAAGATTTATGTCAATCATCAATGACTTTTCTATATAACAGCAAATATAGCAAAGATAGAAGTTCTAAATATGAGGATGCAGTCAAAATGGAATTACAAAGAAGAAGTACAGACTAGTAACAATGAATAAGATACTTTAGCATCGGCAATCAACAATTCACTCATCCAAAACAGATACGCCCCCTCTAACACAATGCAACTGCAAGTTCTAGGATTATGCTCATATTAGAAAGAGAATTTAGCCAGCCCACAAGTTTGAAGAGCGTTTGCCAATCAAACTTGGAACACATCCATTCCCAAAACTAAAAATCGGAGCCACACAAAGTACCTGTTTGGCCATTCCCGTATAAAACTACTCCTGTGATTTATGTCAGACAAAATTTATGTCAATCATCAATACCATTCCTATGATGTTGCTACACTATAGCACAAAACTCCTAGATTAAGTGCAACTGGCAATTTCATTTAACCATCCCTACCATAGTCACTTGAACTTCACAAAGCCTAGGCATCATTTTCCSATGCTATTGGGGATCAGGTACATGAATCTCTTCTTCCATTCTGTTCCTTTGAATTCACTCTTTCTGAGCTTGATCAATTTAAGCTTATTAATCAGCATCATTTATAAATTAGTAAGCCAAGGTGTTGACAAGAACTTCTGCTATATAATATGCGACTATGCAAGACATATAGTTTCCATTTATTGTTTATTAGAAAATGATGACGAGTGGCCTTCCTTAGGTATATACCAGATACAAAAACAATTATTGACAGCATTAGTGTGGAGAGGAATGCAGACCAAAAGAACTRCAAATTCCAAAGAATTTATATTACAATCCTCAAAGTTTGGGTCAGTGACATCTCCTATGCAGACTTTCAATTTGCATCTCTGCATGAGGACCCAAATTAAAAGTTAACAGTGGTCCCACTAACAAAGAACAGGGATGTCAATGATGAACATGAGACAAATCATAGAAAACTTTTTAGTTCCCAGTTAGGAACACTACCCCTATCTATATATTACATCTATTGAGATAATAAACCATTCCAAAAGGAATCCTATGGAATTACACCAATTTACCATGACGTCTTAACCTCAATGTAACTGTGGCAATTTCCTTCATTTCTCCTATCAACAAGTGTTTCTTGAGATTATACATCCATTTTCTTTCCTTAGCTAGTGGGCAAAATAAATTCAGCATGTTACCAGCAAGCCCACCTGTCTTCTTCTACCCTTTCACCCCATACTCCACATTTTCCTTTGTTGTAATACTCTCAGAAACTCTCCCCTTAACTGTCCACATCCCCCCCCCCCCCCGAATATGACAATCAAAAGTTCCCTGGAGTCTAAGATGAAACCTCTCTTATAAAGCCTGTGATGATAGCTACAAATATTGACTGTCTGAGAATTCATGATACTTGCAGGCGGTACCAGGAGACAAAGAGCAAACTACTCCAGACAGAACTACTTTTTCATTTTTCCTTAATAGCTGGATATATTAGAGTGAGTAAAGATTGTACATTTCATCGATGGTGTTTCACATAATGCAGTTAAGTGGCATAACAAATCAGAAGAAGTGAAATACTATTAACCATAATTTTCAAGAAGGCCTAGCACAACTTCCCAGAATAARTCAGACATTTTATCTCAAACTCTGATAATTTAATAAATTGCAACAAATTGACTAGATGCTAGAAGAAGAGTAGTTAATCAAGAAACATAAACGAGCAAATCACAATAATTTCAATGTAATCTGTTCAATACTTCTAACTGTTCACATAGTAAAGCTCGAGAAAAACATAATTCTTTACAAGTCCGGAAGATTTATGTATTGCCAGATGATCATTATCTGTACCTACCAACCAATCGTTGTATCCGTATCCATGTTAAACTTAATCAAGCTCAAGAAGGAATTAATTTATTCAAAATTTCTGGTAATGGAAGTCCCAAAACCGAAATTATGCAGTAGAATRTTATTCCTACTATCGTAGCTAAAATCTCATGATCATCCGATCACCCTGTATATAGCTCAAAGCTAAGAGATTTATAGAACATATTTCCAAATAAAAAAAGACGAAGGTCTTACCAGTGACTGCAGATGCTGGTGATTTGTTCAGAAGAAGCAACAGCCATTTTCGCCCACTCCAAAGCGACACCCAGAGGTGAGACCCCAACCGAAACGCTCCTTCAAATTACAGAATTTCTGCGATATGAAAATGGAAATTATTCGTGACAGATTCAGATAAAGCAAAGAGGGGCATAAAGGATTAGGTAAAGTAATTACGATCAATTATTAATTGCACACCTATTATTACCTAGAGACCGCAACTTCTTTTGTTATCCGATTCTAAATTTTGGATTTCTTGATCCAAAAGACCAAGAATTCAGAATTAGATTTGTATTATTTTCCGTTCACTCGATACGATCTAGAGAGGAGAGAGGACTTTCTCATTTAATATTCGCAATTCCCACAGACAGAGAGAGGGAGAGAATGAGAGAGAGGACCAAAGAGGTGAATGAGCAGTCCACTTTGACGATGGGCAACGTTGTTTGGTTATTCGACGGGTGGGTCTATGATTGAGGTTTGGGCGGTTATGATTCATGCAATACTGCATTTCGTTGATATACGCGCCTTGGCTGTTCGTTATGGGCCGTTGTCCATGGGCCATAAATTCAGGTGTTCTTTGGGCTCAGGTTGTTGATAATGGTGAATCCAAGGTGAAGATCCTATGCAAATTACCATGCCCGAATGAAGCAACTCCATGGCTAAATGGTATTCAAAGGGACAAAWTTTTTTTCTTTCCTTTTTAACAATAAATTTTTTCCAACTTTGGGAGTTAAGCACTCGAATGTAACACTGCTGTCTTAATTTTCTCTTGAAGCATGATATCTCAACAATGTTGGGATCATCAATTAGGATTCAGCTCGGACATGCCACCTCGCTTTGCCTTAACAGTATACTTATCAAATGCTTCCATCTATTGGACTATATATATATATATCAAGAAATCATATAGAATCACGACAGCTAATATATAATCACTTCAGAACCCTAAATGCTTGAAATGACTGTTCACTGTGTACAATTTGACTTTTAATTAGTCAAATAGGTAAACCAATGAGTCTGAGAGGAACTTTTTTTTTTCCTTTTTCATTAAAATGAAAAGAAATTTCAACTTGCAATATTTAAAATATTTATCCATGAAATGTGATGATGCGGAATCTTTATTAAATATGCATAAGCAATATTATCTGTTTTTACCTAACAATTAAGATTGCTTTGTCCATTAATAGGTAACCTACCTTTTAGTGCATAATTTATTATTTAATAAAATAAATCCACTTACTCTTTTGGGTATATATATATATAAATGTGACTAATGAATCCTTTTTCTTTGTTTTTTGCCCTATTAGATCCAAAAGTTTGTGTAGCTGTTTTGAGCTACATACCTAAAAGGATCACAGCATCCAATAGTCTTGCTCCTAGGTGGTCAGAGTTATTCCTTTTAGCCGTGTCATGATCCAATTCAAGATTCGATAAGCTCCATATTATAGTAATATATTTATCTATTTTTGTCTATTTAAAAATGTATGATTAGTAGGAGGTAGTTCTAATGTTTAAAATGTACTATTTATAAAGTAATATAAGTTTTATATTTTAACGATATCTCCTGAAAAATGTACGAGAAAAAAGAAGAGAGAATAAGAATATTGATTGTATTAATAATTTATAATTGAAATAAGATTAACAATTCAATCTTCATAGTATAAATATATTTATAATTAAGATTGGATTTGTATGCAAATTAACTGATAAATTGATATATAATAAATATATTCTCTATCATTGAATCACGTGTTACAACACTTGAAACATGTTGTATAAGTTTTTAATATGATACAATTTATGAAGATCATACAGACCTAAATATTAAGATGAAAAACACGACAGAAAGCAAGCATGATAACCACATACTTATAGGCTTCCAAGTGATTTGCAAATTGACAATTAGGTCCTTTTCATATTCCTACCAAAAAAAAAAAGAAAAAGGTCATTTTCATATTATTGAAATATATGATAAATCAAATTCTTGGTGCCCATGATCTTGTCCAAGCTTTTTTTTTACTTTTTCTTAAATAAGTCCCACGCCATTATAGGGAGAGAAGGAGAAGGAAGACAAGGATGCATATGGTCAAACATCAAACCTAAGAGTCGGCTCCTACTCAAAATTTGAAGTTTTAAATGGGTTATATATATACGGACCTATATATAAGATTTCGAAACTTTTAATACATTTTCTTAATACATCAATTAAAATATGATACGTATACATCCTTATTCTTAAGATCGAGGAGAATTGATATTAGAGGGGTCAAGACAAATCCATTTCGTGTTCTAATTAGTGAATAAAAATATATAACAGATAATATATTAGAAAATTACTAACCCAAAAAAGGTTATATATATGCAATAATTGCTTCATAAATCTTTAATTATCGGGCTGCAAGAATATCTATACATAAAATCGTAAGCTTCCAAATAGTGAGAGAAGCCTAGGGCTCTGATTGCGTACCTATAGAAGAATGAGTCGGCGAGTCATAGCCAGTGACTTGGTTAAAGGAACCCAATGTCTTTTAGCAATGGCCATTCATGCCATTTGTGATTTGGAATCAGATAAGTAATTAATATCATAGTATGTACAAGAAGTAGAACACATTCCTAGGGNGATTGCGTACCTATAGAAGAATGACTCGGCGAGTCATAGCCAGTGACTTGGTTAAAGGAACCCAATGTCTTTTAGCAATGGCCATTCATGCCATTTGTGATTTGGAATAAGATAAGTAATTAATATCATAGTATGTACAAGAAGTAGAACACATTCCTAGGGAGGCCAATTAATTTATTGAATTTACAATCTTGGGGGTTAAATTTTATATTCTCAGTAGGTATAAAAATTTTTGGGACTCTACCTCCATGTAGCTGCACTATTTGTGATATAGGTTCCGCAATTAATATATTATTTTTAATTAAATTGATATCCGAGTCAGATTTGATTTGTATGATAACGATTTGAATTTGATTATTAAAATCGATTGCATAATGTATTTGAAATAAATTGTATAAATGAATTATGTTGACATTAAATTATTATTTTTGATGTTGAATGTAAGTCTGTGATTGTTTGTTAGAAAGATATATATTTTAGGAAAAATATATGTAGAACGAAAGCAAATAGGTAGTCGGGTTGAAAAACTTACAATATTTTTATTATATGTAAAACAACGTAATACCATTCATTTTGCTAAGTACTTTAATTCTATCGAATCTTTATAATAATTTTATCTTTAATTTTATTCGATATTACTATCTAATAAAAATATAAACTTACAATTTGAAACGTGTGTAACTTTTTATAAGCGTTTATATGTTGACAATTAATGAAACTTTTTTTTAACTACACATTTTTAGATTCAAACAAGAAAATGGTCATTGTTTAAATACATACGAGTGTCGTCGCGATGAGTACTTTGTTCTCCCAACCGAGAAAGGAGCTAAAGAGGGTTGGTAATTACTCTCAATATTTTTTTAAAAATATTGCATGATGTTATTATTTTTAAAATTTATATAGAATTTTTGCTAAAAATAAAATATTATCTCGCTCTTTAATATTTTTTATTTACTCTCGCATTTTCAGAGTCAAATTTTTGACTTAGTCTCTCCTCTTGGCGAAACTTTGAAGTTCAAATTGAAGTACTAATTTCTCAAAAAAAAATCAAAAAAAAGTTCAATCATTAAATATAAAAAGAAAAATAAAATATCATTTGAGTGTAAGTAATAAAAATAAATATATTATTTGAATAATACTATCAAACTAATATATTGTCTTTCTTAATTCGTATACTTTAATTTAATATGACACATTTAAAAAAAAAAAAAGAGAAGATACGAAATAGACATATTTAATTATGGTTTCAATTACCAATAGAAACAAGAACAAAATGTAGGAATAAAAGGTACTTTACCAAGGACAATAAATATACATATTGCAAATCACAATTGTTTGCTCCTTTATGCTTCTTCCTAAAGTAACTTTTAACCTAATTCATATCCCCCCTCTATATATGTAGCACACTTAGCAAGTTGCAAGAACCGAAAGTCCTAAGTGGATCCGTCCTATGTATGACATGAAACTATTGCCAAAGATAGCGAAGCCTCCTTTTAGGAAAGGAGGAAAGTTCATATGTTTCACTAATTTGCAAGAAGAAATCATTTTAAGGTTCCCTCCGAAAAAAGAAATCCTTTTAAGGGAAATAGTACCTGATACATTATGATAGCGACTTAACTTAATAAAGCAGCTCTTCCACTACCTAAGACCTTAAAATAATTATGAGAATATACCTTTTTTCTTGGTCTCAGTGTGATATGATTATATGATTTTTCTGATGATTGACACTTGTCCATCTCCTTCATTTTAGCTTTTCAATGGCTTCATTGGCTGCTTTTTATTAAATAAAAGTTATCTTATTAGTCCAAGAAATTTACTTCACGTGGTTCCAACTTTCCACCAAAAAAGGAAAATATTATATACAGTTCTCAGACCTAGAAAGCTATGCCCTGGTAAGCCCTTGAGCTCCTGAATAGACAATATGCTCATTTTATTTGGTGATATTATCCCCTTTAAATATG
>MEJB01000017.1:4668980-4680117 GCA_001752375.1 Rhazya stricta
TTTTTTTTCAATGCACTTAATTATCATATTCTTTCCCAACATAGAGATTAAAATATTATTTAATACTAATCTCGTTGATTTAGCTCACTATTATAACATATTTTTAAAAAATAAAAATAAATATATTTTAAAAATATCCCATTTCTTTACGATAAAATAATAGATACAATCTTATGCAAATAAACCAAGTCATTAGTCCTCCCATCATTCATTCATGATTAGAGCAAATAACCTTAGTGACAACATACTTCAAAACGCCTCAGGTATAAGAATTGAACTCACTATGTAGTCTAAATCACTTATTCATCAGCTCACTTGTCTTTACAAATATCCCTTCATAACTATCTTAATATAATATTACGAGATTCATTCTCTCTATTTATCAATATCTTCACATTACATAAGAGAAAAGATACGATGCTAATTTTATTAATTATTCTCGCTCAATTAACAATCTCATGAGCAGTAACAACATTTAATTATTCATCATAAGATTATCAATTACTCACACTCTCATCATTTGAAAGGGAAACTTAACTAAATATCTGTGAACATAGTCCAAATAAACAAGTTGAATTACAAAATGTCATTAGTAAATAATTTACATCTCAAATATTAAAAATGTATAAAACCCAAAATGATTTCTGTCAGTATCTTGTTTTCTTCATCATCTTGAGATAGAATCCTGGAGAAGAAAGTAGACAACCAACAAGTAGGTATGTGGGATCTGCCTGTCTGCCTCCTGCCTCTCCACACGTTAAATTAGTCATAAAGACCTCCATTAATAAGTACAAAGGAAGAGGCAGCGGAAATGCAATCATTGATCAAATTCACAAAAGCCCTAGAAAAACCATGGATACTTGAATAAAGTTATGAAATATCCTTAATTAGTTAATAATTCATTTGTTTCCGACACTAACATGTATTTTCCCTCACCTTCCTCTCTTTGACCATGTCAGGACTTTTCTATCAACTTTTCAATTTAGCATTTACAACACATTCTCAACTAAAAATTTCTCCAGAAAATGAAAAATCTAAGAAACAAATCGAGAATGAAAACTGTGAGAACKAATCCCTAGTGTTAAGAGGATTTATYCATTTGTTTCCATGTTATTGTAACATTTTACTTTTATTATAAGATTCTTTTACTTCCTATTGCATGTTTCATGGTGCACATTTTCAAACATTTAGTCAAATTGTACTAACTTTTGAACTTTTTTTTTTATTTCCCCAAGTTCCTTTTTATGTCTAAGTAGTTTGGAAATTCACTTTGTAAATTTGCATTGTTCAAGAAAATTATTTCAAACGCATTCTTAAAATTGAGGATGCAATTAGAACTTGGTCAGTTAATTATGTTGGATAACTTGAATACAATCATTTATTCAATAAATAAATAAATAAATAACTTGGGGACTATTACAAATTTTAAGTGAAATAGCCAATGTTGAATGTGGAATACACTAGTGGAAGAGCTTCTAAAAAACTTTTTCAAAACTCATTGTCTAAAACAAGAATATATATTTATATTTCAATTTTATCAAGGTATAAAATAAAGGGTATAAGAAATAAGAAGTCACCAGCATGCATTCCTACGTTTACTATTTTCCCAAATAGGAAGAACTAAAAGCCAAGAACCAAACAAGAAATTGCATTCTCTAGTATTCAAATTGTTGTTTACATTTAGTATGCAAATTGGTCAAACTTTTTCAATGAGCCACAGCAATCTCAGACTCAGCAAAGCTTACATTCTCCAGCCAAAATAAGTTGAGCTCCTCTTCTGTACAATTGATCCACATATCCCATAGAAGAATTTCATGTAGCTGTTTGATCAAATTAACTAGCCCCTCAGTTCTTGTTACTGCTCCCACCTAATGTACTCTGRGAGATACTTTTCCTACTCACTTCTAAGCCTATTATACATACTTGTTCCCATGCCAATTATGTTGAATTTCCACCAATAACTGTTGCAGACTCCAAATCTTCCAGCAACTTAATAATCACTTAACAGAGGAAACTTATTTAAAAATTAGCTGAAAATTGCACACGCAGATAAGGAAGATTATGAAAATTGCATACACATCTTTTTAAGKCACAGCAAATGGCCATCTCACTGGTGGAAAAATGGAGTCTTATGGTCTCAATATTCAATTGAAGGTATTATGAAAGCTTCCACAAATTTAATTTTTCACCAAATAATTTGAGTTTGTAAGATGAAATCCCCAGGAGAACAGGGGTTATTTATTAGACTCTAAATATTATTTGGGCAAACATTTTCTGGTAAGATCAACTTAAAAAACAAAAGTTAATTTATTATAGATTATACACTCTCCTAGCTGCATATAAAGGGGTTTCATATGCTAAAGGCTCCTTTCCAAAACTTTATTCCCCCATGACATTTAGATTAAAAAAGAAGAAAAGACATCGCATCATATAATTGGACATCAAAGAGAAGGTCTTCTGCTTACCTTCTCTCAAGGAGACTTCAGAAATATGTGCCTTCTATTGAGCAATACTTTAAATGTGCCCTAATTTATTATCCTCTAAATCCAACATCTTTTAGTAAGTTATACCTCCTAACTAGAATARGTAAAAATTCCCAGTCTGAGGAGTAAAAATCTATGACTTGAGCAAGAGATTGTTAGGACTGATACCCTCAATTAAATTCTGTGTTATGCTCAATTCTACTGGTTTTGGTTTCTTGACCATGTTACTCAGCTATTCATTTGAGAGTATCTTTGCTTTCAATATGGCATCAATATGGCACATGCCATGATAGTGAGTGTTTCACCTATTTGTCTCCATGTTCCAATAGTTCTCTTCAACTTCTAAGTTCTTTCTCCTTCTAGTATATTTGAGATTTCATGCATGAAAAATCAAATTTCTAACTTTAAATAGTTTAGTTTATATTTTAATTAAGCTACATAGGTGCACATGAATAATTTGACCATATATACCCATTCTATTATGTTTGATAATAAAATTGCAGTCTTGATTGTTACATTATTTACGACTAAAGGAAGATGAGATATAATAGCCAAATTTCACTGGATTAGAAACTTCAACATTTGTTCACCGTAATATATAGAGTAATTCTGCAGCATCAGTTTAAATAAACAGTCCACRATAATATTCGTAGGTAACCCTACGACAAACTTATGCAAGTAATCATCAAGGCTGTTTCTTATCTGAAGAGAAGGTTAAGTGCAGCAAAATATTATGCAATCTTTAGCCTTTTCTGATGTAATAAGCCTCAACAAATGATTTGGTTATATGTGTCATCTTAGAGAAAATATTAATACTAATAATTATCTAGAATCCAAGAGCAAGCATACTTTCCTTACCTCTTCAAGCAAGGAACTATCACCCAGCTAACCACTGTTCTTCCATCTTTACTAAAATACTTGGTGAGAGTGTGCTCACTCCTGTGCCAGCACACAGATTTTGCCATAAGCAACTTGTCCACAATCCTATCAGTGAATAGCTTCAAGTGACAGAAGAATCAGACTACAAATGTATGAGAAGATTAAACATTCTAAGTGGCGGCAAAATACCAGTGATTTGGACTATTTATTTATTAACTAGTATTTTTCACACAAAAGGTTGGTTTGGTCAAATGAACTAGGAGAATCCTTGTGAGAACGAGAATATGGCAATCTAGTAAGAAGCAACTGATCTTCTTTGACAATTACACCTCTGGTAAAAACGAGACSACCATTTGCTGGATGTGATATGATAAAAATGGAAAAATAGCATCTTGTAACTTTATAACAACCATTCATGAGCAGTAGTGCATGTATGTGGCATATATTTATGAGAGTAAGACAAATGTTACAGAGAAAATGTCTGACATGGTTCAGTTACAGTATGAAATCAGTGATTGAAAGATACAACAAAGTAAAGGAGGAGCATCACCAAATGGCAAATCCAACTTCTGAAGTCAAGGTAAACCTCCAGTTCCCAACTTTCCAGTAAATTGAAATTCATAAGAAAAATCCTGCAGAATAGATGCTTCTTCATGGTATTTTTACACAGATACAAACACACCCACCAAAAAATTTCAAATATAAAAAGATAATGAAAAAGAAAAAGACCTCCTGATGAGGGTAAGAGAAGGGCTTGTATACAAATTAATTTATAATTTCAGTTAAAATATCTGAAATAAATAAATGCATGAAAAAATTCCTTATACCAATATATGGTAGTYATATTCAGAGCAAGAGACTGTGTTGTTTAATAAGTCATCTCCCTGTTCCGTTTAGTAAACAATCTCAATAATCTCTGCTTGGCTAGACTAGGATGACTGAATGTTGAATTACATCGTATGCCAGAACTTGAGAAATAGCATTTCACACACCAATCCATTGTGCAAATTCCTCAAAGGTAATACAAGAGAAGTCCTAAAATTTGTCACAGCTGAATTTTACCCTAACAAGCAATGACAAAGAATCAAAACTATTTAAACTTCAGCTAATTAATTTGCCCAGAAAACTATATGTTAAATATTCAAATATCATTCTAGGAAAGTGGAGAAGAGAGCAACTAATTGTTGCTCAAGCTTGATAAGTAAATGGCAACATAGACTGTCTCTGAAAATTCTACAAATAAGCAATTTGGAAAGCTTTGCTATCGGATCAGCAGAGCAGTAAACTTGAAAAACCATAAAGGGAAAAGAACATTGTTTTGGTAGATGTCATCCCAAATGATAAGACGGATTCTCTGGACAACTGATGTGCAGAAGAACCTCCTAAAAGGAGGATAGTAGGGTACAGAAAGAACTAGACCAAGCATATAATATACCTTCCCTTTATTTCAGCAGTAAGATGCATTAGAAGAAAAATTTATGTTAACGATGGTACAGTATATGGTTAACAACATGAGAAGTCTAGAAACACGAAATAGGGAGAGCAGTGACTGAGCATCACGAGCTTGACTCACCTAGGCCAGGTTAAGTAGCTGATAAACAAGGTTAAATCTTCTTGTGCTTCACCAGTAAGATTGGTAAACCYCTATGTTTTTTTATTTATTCTGTAGACTTTCACACTGATACACTACAAATATACTTAAGCTCCAAGATCAACATAAGATCAAGTTCAGGWAATCACTCCAACAAATGAATTGAGATTGAGTACAATTTTAGAAACTTAATGGAACTTGCATCTAGCTCAAGATTAATTTAAATAACCTTTGTCCAAAATAGTAGATAAATTCAACTTGACGAGTATACAACCAGGTTTCATATAGAATAAGAGGGATAAAGAAGTGCCAGTTCATCACAAAGCCAATATGAGGCACTCTTGGTCAGGTGGCTCGCATTTTAACTATTGATAGCTGAACAAAAGACATGTCTGATCCCCACAGTTGAGTAGTAGTAAATAAGATTGATGAAGATTACAAGGACAAAGATTTTTAATACATGGTAACTTTGCCACTAAGTGCAGAAAACCATGCTATTATAAATGTTTTGCAGGGAATGTGGTTTTATGAGGAAAAGCCATTAGATATCTTTTATGTTATAAAATACAAATTTCATTTAAAAACAAATATTCCACTGGTAACACAGAGGCACTAAAATGCAAATCTAGTTCTTAAAATGAGAACTCTTTGTGTAAGGAGAGCTTCAGTTAATGTATAATTAGTACATAGTTACTTTATAAAGCTGAGCCAGAGTTTTTACAATGAGTGGCAGATTGTAGGAATTCATTTTTATCAGAGACAGTAACAGTGAGAAAGCCAGAATAGTCTGGATCCTATAGTTTTCTTTCATTTGATTTGGAACACCAAAGGAATTCTGAGAATGAGACAAAAATGCTAAAAGAGAACTAAGTTTACCAATTACTTCGGAAATATACTTTGCAAAATTTGCACTGGCTAGTACTTCTTTTTGAACGGTAATTCCTAATAAATGGAAGTTTTCACTTTTGGGTATCAATCACTTTGAGAGCATGAATGATATTCTAKCATGCAAGCAATAGGAGTTGAAGTTTTATGGGGAATGAAAGGAAGAAAATGCAGAAWCTAGTTACCAGATTTTGATTGATGAATCAACACAAACTCCTCCAAGAACAAGCCACCTCTATCCAATTAAGGAAGTTAGGGKAGTTTTCATATTAACAAAGAGATGAAACTCATAGCTAATTATGGAGGAGTAAAGAGCAAATTGACCAGAGACTTTTCTAGACTTCAAATATTAAAAATTTAATAACTGGAGGATTGAATCTTCAAGGTAGGATGGTCCTTAAATACGACAGTGTAGTTTTTTAACAACATAACCACACAATTCACTACTCATGAGCTTAGGTCATGTTCCTAGTTAACAWTCTAAAAGTAAAGACAGATCTGGACCCAGGCTTAACTCAAGTACGAAAGTCTAGGAACTATCATGCTCAAAAGCTAAAATTCTCCATGGTTCACACATGTAGAGAAAGTGAAGCTTAGAAGAAAGAAGCATCCGGTCCTTTTCCTGCTACTGTGCCATTTGGGGCATGTGATCAGTAAACTCTACTTTAGAATCTCACTATTTACCAAAAAGGGATAGCTCAAATGAATTAAACAAATATTACCAAAAATGCCAAGAATCGAAGAATAGATTGGAAACCAGGTAATCAAAGTGCAAGATAGAGATAAACTCAAGAACAGACATAGGAGGCTTGATGAGGAGACTGTCTACATGTTACAATAACAAACTGCCCCTAAACAATTAGTATGATCAAAAGCATCATAGCACAAATAACAACCCTATTTACTTGTTACAGACAAGCAGAAAACAAAACAATGCGATAAATGCAAAATCAAGCATAGCACCATGAGTTAAACGTATTCCCTACTCCTATTTAGAGGCTCATTTCATGAGAAGTCAAATCATCAATGTGATTCCTGCAATTTGAATCTTCTGAAACCAAATTTCAGAAAGCAGAAAATTCTGCCAATGGTTTCATCCTAGATACTTCTTTGAGTTCCGTTTTGAATCTAGTAAGGGAAAAGGCTAGTGTGCAACGGCTGATAAAAAACCAGCAACTTGTTAGGAATATCATTTATGAATGAGAAATATTGCTGTCGAGTTCTAGTTCCTGCAATAGTTAATGATTGCTAGCACTGCAAGCAGGTTGAGCTTTTATCAAACTGTTCTAGCTCAGGTTCAATTAGGCTCGATTCAAGTTCAACACTCTATGAACTTGAATTCAGTTCAAATCTCAATCTTAGGCTCAATTCTTTTTCAAGCTTCAACGAATAATATTAGGTAACCTGCYTTCAACAACTCTGTAGCCAATTTGAAGGGAAATTATCCTTTTGGAGGATTTTCAATTGAGGTGAAACCCCAAAACAAAAAGTAGAAATTTCATTTCTTTTTTYTTTAATTATTAGTCAATAAATATTATCTTTTTGGTGTTAGTGACAGGGATCTAAGCTTCTAGAAACTTTTTCCTCCTTTAAATGTATATCCCCTGCATTATTATCTGCTGAAACTCTCTGCCTCCTAAACAAGCAAAGTACATATAAACTAGTCTATCAAACTACATAAAATGAATGCCACAAAAGGGCAGGGAACAAAAAGAACTTGAATTCAGCAGATAAAGAATAGCTAAGAAAATCAAGCTYGGGACAGAACATCATTCCTTGTACCAATTTGAAGTTGACAAAGCTACCAAAAGGATGCCTCAATAAAATGTCGAAACAATTAAGAAATTATTAACTTGCAACTGAAAAGATTTTTCAGAAGGGAAACATGTTATGGATCTTTCATAATATCACTATACCTGGAACAAAAAATATGTTACTACTTCACTGTGATGGAAAGTAATGCATCTTAATGATTAATTTAGATATTGAAGATTGTAAAGACAACCTCTGTGCTATCAGACAGAGGACTTARAGATAGGTTTTCCTTATTAACCATCAGTAGCATCAAAACAAGACTAGGCTGCTCATCCCAACCAGGGCAACTGGGAACTAGTCCATGGTCTCATCCAACTTTTACCAAAATGTTGATCAAACCTAGTCAAGGATCAAATTAAAACCAGGGTAAGTGGTAAGAGTAGAACTATTGGACTGGTCGTGCCAGTTGAACTATCCCTAGAACATTTTGCTCACATGGAATAGGTTCAATTAGCCAGAGTGTTTGAAGTGCGAACCAGTTAACAAACCAATTCACTATCTTAATAGGTTTTAGAAAGGGGATAAAAATAGAAAAACCAAAGAGAGCCACTTCTTCTTTTAACTTATCGGAATGATCATGTGCTTCAACTACCTAATTAAGAAAAAGCACAAGGAAACCTTTTTTCCTAATGCAATTTGACCAATTTAAGTGATAGTCCTTTTATGTCGAACATCGATGTGGTATTCTATCCAAGTTTCCATCTGAATTGCAAATACTAAGATATTCTCGCAAGATCCAAGGACAACGTGATTGCAATTCAGTATTTGCAGTTCAAGCATAACAGCAATTTGATGGCATAGCTTCTATTACTCAAGGATCTTGAGATCCAACTGATAAGTCCTTCAAATTCTGTTATCCCTCCTAAGGCTTACAACGTCCCAGAYTTAAAATGATGGGCATATCATCTTCAGCATGATTAGCAGGACTACAAACTCAACACCTCCAGAAAAAGAAGACTAAGTGGGAGTTTGGGATTAAGTAAGTCACGGACATTGGAGATATCAGAGTAGTTCTTTATTTCCTATTCATCGCAAATAAAGTACATTGAACTCACCCAGGGAACACAAAGTCATGTGCTAGCTGTTTTCACCTTTCGTTGTCATGTCATTAGATCAGCTAACAGCATTTCCTTCATTAATTCCTGTTTCCCACTTGCAGAAATAAAAAACAAGTCAGAGAGTCTCTGTCTATTGTTAACATGAAGCTGCAAGGAGTCAAAAATTTCCATTAAAAGATAGTTCGTCGCAACAGGTGGATATTTGATGAGATATGCAAGGTCAGGCGTACAATGAAAGAAACACAACAGAGATGAAACAAAAGGCTAGTCTCCTCTCTTCAGAATGTATGCGTTGGATTCAAACGAGTCAAACAAGCATAAGCTCCCATCTACCTGAACATAACCTTACCTAAAATCTGTGAGGCTGCTTCCTCTCATCAGGGACTTTATCTGGGAGACAACTGGATCAAGCAAGCAAGAATTAAGGATATAGTACAGCACACAAATATGCTCTCAACTGGCCAGAACAGAAGTTCTGGTAAGATGCATCCTAGAGGCAGCTAACCAGGGCAAGTTTTTTCTTTTCCCCTAATCATCGGCATCCTGACAAGATCTAGAATAAATAGGAACTTGCCCCCTACTTAACCTACAATTTTCCATGGGTCTGAAGGGTCCACAATGCTGGATATGCTCTTTTTATCACAGAACAAAAAATCCTAAGTTGATAATATTTCGCTTAGGTCAAGCAAAACACAGAACTTATTCTTTCAGCATACCCATCATAAGAGTTCAGGACACACTCTGATTGTAGTGCATAAATGAAACACTACTTACGGGATAGAAAGCAATATCATCTCAATCATGCGCTGACCAATCCAGTAAAAGCAGGACTTATTGTTGTCTAGTTCACTTGAATGAAGAACTCCTAAAATGAAACCCAGAAGGAAGCAAAAGATCAAAGTCAGCCAATACCATGTCACTTAGGATGACCGTAAAACGAGACCTCTTAGCCATAACAAATAACAAAAGCCAAGGCACCTACTTCCTGCTTAATTTGTAATAATTTTCTGTCTGATCCACAAGCCGTCCTATCCACTATSCACATATATCAACAACGCACTAGAGCCATAGTTGAAGAGAGAATTATGGTTTTGATTAACTTTCAGAATTACAATGGATGAATAAATGGATGCAAAAGAATGAAAAATAGAACATTGAGTTTAGAAATCAGTAGGATACTACTTGAGGGGATGTAAAAGACATGGAGAACCATAACTGAAAAAGATTATCCCAACTCCTCAAGTATGAACAAGCTCCCAAACTAGATAACATATGTACACATGGAAAAGAAGATCATTTAATCTGATAACTTTGGTTCTTCCCCAGATGAAAAAGTGCAAATGGCTTAATTGGAATCCCTGACCTCCTTTTGTAGCCACATCTCCAAATGAAGCACCAAGGCAAGAGAGAGTCATGCATAAGTTTCACAAACATTACAATCTTATAAGACGAATGCACCACAATACACAGTGAGAAACTAAAAAGCAATTGGAGAGGTCTGATGCCATCTCTGAAAGCCTCTTACATGCTCATAAACATGAGTTTGCCCAGTTCTATACCATAACACTGCTATGTGACTCATATCCTCCTATTCCATCTTATGTTTCTCATAAATCCCTCACCCTTTCACCCATGGAAGTATTACAAGTTGGTGTACTCACTTGTCCCCAGCATACAAGCACTACTCCTGAGTTAAGCCTCTTATAGAATGAATATTAATTATCTCAAGCAAGTCCTCAAGCAAGTCCCAAGTAAACATGAGACCTGACATGCAATTGCTAGATGCACAACAAATTCACATCCACTTTGCGCGACTTACTTGAAAGAAAGTTGAAGAGTTTGCAGTAAGGAAACCTTTTCTAACTTTTAAGATCTATCTTTCCAGCATTAGTTTCGYACMATCTCAAGCATTTTATTGACAACTACATGGCAGAAGCCCAATTTGTGAGTTCTTATTCCCAATTCCCTCACTTGAAAAAATATGGAGGAAAGAAAAAGCAGAATCATGCATAACCGGGGGTGAAGCAACATAGTGAAGCTCTTTTAAGGCCAGGAAATAAGGGTGTGTTTTTGCCTTTTGATGCATGCATGTATGTATAAAACATCTTGCATTTTTAGCCTGATTTGTTCGTTATAGTGGTTAAAATTTGATTATTGCTGAAGATCATTAAAATTTCCAATTATTTGGCAAAAAATTAATCAAAGGGAAAAACGAAAAACCATGGTTTTTATTTCAGAAAATCAAAATAACAACAGTATCAAATGAAATTAATTGCATAACGGAAAAATCGTTCAACAAAAATGATTAATAAAAGGGAAGTTCTATATACTTCCCGTTCTTCAAAAATACGGATTGGTTGGTGGACATATGTCGCCTTTGGGAAATTTAGAGTAAAATATATTCAGGTTAAAACTTTACAAGTACT
>MEJB01000017.1:4680343-4751471 GCA_001752375.1 Rhazya stricta
GGGAAGGCAATGGATCCTTTGTTACCTATAATTTAGCCAATTTAACTTGTTAATACTTAAAACTTTCTCATACAATTTATCTTATGTTAAGGTAAGTATTTACTAAGCAATGCTCTCTTTACAGTTTTGGCAGAGGAAGCAGCAATGTTGAGGGCAACAACTGCAAAACTTGCAAGAGAATCACGCGGTAATGCCTTTTGCTCTTTCATATGAATTTCTCAGACTCAGATTTACCTACTACAGCGCTTGAAATAATCCTCATTGATATACATTTCAAATTTTGGGAAAAACTATAACTAATGAAAATGAATTATGATGTCTGCTGCATATATGACTTCAACTCTGCGTTAGGACTTTGGGGCATACTAATAGCTATAGTCCAGATTGCGAAAGAGTAGAAAGGGAATTTTTCATTAGTAATTTTGCTTCATCCTATTCCAGCAGCTTTTATGAGTGGAAGCATAATGTTTGCGCTRACATATTTACAAATCTTAGTTATACTCTTTTAATTCCAAAATCTACTGCAAAAACATACATCACACAGGTTATTGCACAGCTGTTACTGAAAAAATAGGTGCATAAAGTGTTATACAGTATATGATGTTTTTGCCATCCTTGGAACTGTGGTTCATTTGTCAGATTGCCACTCCATAATATAGGAGTTTACGGGTCCACTCCCAYAGCATCCCGGAAAAATAGAAAAGGATGATATTTCTCCCAAAAGATTCTGACCCTCCTATTACTGACKGAGCACTGTAAATTTGAAGTAAAAAAAAACTGCTCAAAACTTATCCCTAGTTCAGATTGTAACTCTATCAAGCTTTTTTACGAATGACAATTATAAAATAGATTTTAATTTTGGTATGGTTTCAATATTTCCTCAGMTATCAAGATAACTTTTACGCAATGAAAAGACTAGGTAAAGAGAGAAGATCTACCAGTTCTAGTTCCTTTAAAATTTCTTCTTCAAGAATACACAATAATTTCACATCAGAAGCCACCAGTTAAGACAAAACCGTCATGAAAGACTTTGAATACACTTAAATTATAGACTTAAACCTTGGGTCCTACCCTGTTCCGTTAGTAGCTTGAAATACTTGAAGAAGCACAACTACCCTTTAACATGCTAAGTAATCTCTTTAGAAGTTAAAGACATCTCATTATTTCAATCTTCAAAGAACACCTCTTGTAGTCTCTTCAATTACAATATGGTACAGCAAACTTCAGGAATAAAATGTAGATGGAAGATCTTTGCACATAAAGTTGATTGCATAGTTTCTTGMCTTAATATATGTTCAAGGCTGGACATRKTTATTTAAGGCAATTTTTTTTAAAAATAATTTTAAAAGAATTATTGGCATTATCAGTGACATTAATGTGTCAAATAAGACTTCAAATTTCTATCTTGTCAAATTAGACCATAATGTTAAAGCCCGAGCTAATATCTACGTCCGCCTGAATTTTTTTGGTAATTTTCAGTAATAGTGGATATTGCTATTTGTCACTAGAAACCATCTCCTTTTATCACTCTTATTTTGCCTTCAATAACAATTTCACATAGGTGCGTTTCTAGATAGAGGAGAGCAGAATTTTATTTCCATTCTTTTCATGCGTGCCACTGTTTACTTACATGTTTGTTATTTCAGAATTTGTTATGAACTACCAATGTACTAATTCTTAAATTAATAACACATGCACCAAGGATGCTTCAGTATCTAGTATCTCAATAGTATCAAAATTGCTGGTATAAATATACTATTGTTACTTCATAGTCTCAACTCTTTGGATATAACGTGTCATAAATCACCAAGCCCACTTGCTTAGTGAGTCTTCTTCTGTTTTTGTTCAGTTCAACACGGAAGTCAAACTGTCAAATTAGTGTCCAGCAGAACAAAAAGATAAGAACAGTTCAACATACACCTCTATTTGCCTGATTATATCTTTCATCAAATGCTCTCATCTGAAGAGGTACCAATGCTTAGTGAAAGTTAAAGCAAGCTCAGTAAAAAGATTCACCTAGATTTCATTGACTATTCTTGCTTAATAAGTAAAAGATTCAGTGGGATCAGATTAAGTATTCTAACATAGGGTGTATTCCTCCATAGAGTTTCTCATTTCAGGCTTTGCCTAAGACATGAACAGAATGCATATACCCTTTTAAACTTCAACATCAAATTATTCAATTTGTAGCCTTGAAAGCAATATTAAGGGCATCAAAGTAGCATGATCCAACTCAAACTATAAACAAATTCACGAATCATATTCTAACACATTTTCGTACAGCAAAATTTTCATTCTCTTTTCAGAACAAAAACACTTCGGAACTTCCTGGGAGCTTTTAAATACTGGATGAAATTCATTTTTGAATATGCTTTATGGATTAATATCCTTCAGCATGAATATATTTAATGGCAAAAAGGATTTTTTTATGGACAGGAAGAGGATGATATGACAGTACTGATTAGCTGTAAAGATGGAAACCAWTAAACAGCATGAATATGTTTAGTAGCAATGGAAGAACAGATAGGAGATATCACCAGTTTGCTGTAAATAAGGAAAATCTTGAAATTGATTTATGACCATTACTTCTAAAAACACCAAGATTTTTCCATGATGGTGATCTGAGATATTCTAATTTCTTAATTGATACCTCAAACTTCCAGCTAAATGACTGTAGAGCCACTCGGGTAGCATAAACCATAACCAAAGAGAAAAGTAGTTACCATTCAGCTGTGTGGCGTTCACATCAAACTATTTTCTTCTCAGACGCTTTCATATACTCGGTATCTTCAAGCTGATGTTCAGGGTTTTTCCCTCAAAGTATCGGTATCTTCAAGCTGATGTTCAGGGTTTTTCCCTCAAAGTATGCCTCTAGAAGCCCAACTCCTACACACCTTATTTTGATGCTTACGAGTATGCAAAGAAACAAAAATTGTTGATTGCATTGAAATTAGGAGTTTAAGCTTCTATCGAGGTATCAGAGTAATAAAATGAAGATAGCTTATGCAAGTATGAACCTAGCAACCACACCAGGAAAATATTCATTTACAAGCTTTAACAATTATTTCCTAGAGCCAGAAGCAGAAACTTATAGCCATTAACAAGTCATTTCTGCCCAGCCACAGTATCGTGACACTTTACTCAATTGGGGCATCATTGGTGCCATTGCCACATGGATCTGAAACTTCTAAGGTAATTTCTTTGTTTGAGCTCATAAAGTTTTCCTACAATCTCATGTAGGAAAACCAAAGAGATATCCCATCCTTTAAAGAGGAGGATGAAGTAAATTCTGATACCAAAAAACTCCAAACTTTACTTCATTGCAATGCCATTAGACCAAACTAAGATGAGACATGGATGTGCGCATTTTTAGATGCTAATACTAAGATACTAATGATTTTATCTAACAAATTTATCTGCTGGCCCACAGACAAATGATGGGTGAAGAGCTTTCTGGTTTAAGTGTTAAAGATTTACAGAACTTGGAGAACCAACTTGAGACGAGTCTACGAGGTGTCCGAATGAGAAAGGTTTGAGATAACCATCACATATGCAAATTACAATTCCTGATATGCATACTAAACACAGAATAGTGTGATTTTTGTTTTTCACTTACTCTTCTCTCTTACTGTAGGACCAAGTTCTCATTGATGAGATACAAGAACTAAATCGCAAGGTCAACCGAGAAGAACTGTCAATACTAATTGTCACTGTATTCCAAAATAATGGCTAAATCTCATTTATTTTGTTGCAGGGTAGCCTCATCCACCAAGAAAATGTTGAACTGTATAAGAAGGTAAACCTAATTCGTCAAGAAAATCTGGAATTGCATAAGAAGGTATCTGGTGTAAACAACCTCAAATTAAGCATAAAACTAGGTCACTCTTTTCAAATCTTTCGCCCCTGATATTGCTTGGGTTGGTTACCCTTAGAGTTGAAATGTTTTGCACGCCAGGTTTATGGAACCAAGGATGTAAATGGAACAAACAAAAATGCACTTCTCACAGACAGTTTGGGCATCGGGGAGGACCCAAATGCACCTGTTCATCTCCAGCTTTGCCAACCACAGCAACAAAACTATGAGACATCTGCAGGGGCAACAAAATTGGGGTAATTGCCTACCCATGCTGCTAAATTGTTTCTTGCTGTGACTGTTCCACAATTTTGATTTGGTACTTTGTTCAATGGAATATTTTGCAGCAGTTTACAACTCGATTAGCAAAGAAGATGGAAGAAGTCTTTGGCAGGATGTTAGATGATCTCTTAGTGGTCAAGTGCTACATGGTTACAGCATTATGTTTAAATGAGCAGCAGTGGTATAAAAACAACATGGTTGTTCAGGAAAAGGAGTATTTGATTTGATTAAGAGGATAACTAACGCATATGTGAAGTAATCCATGATACAACTATTTAATGATGCATTACAAGAAATTAAAGGAAATACTGATAATTGGGGTCTCAAAATATTTTGGGTTTCTTGGTATATGCTATCATACTAGGAACAGGAAAATGCATGTAAGATAGAATCAGTATATGTATGATGTATCGGAACATGACGTGTGTAAAAAGTTAACTACAATATAGTTGTCTAATTGATCTAGAGCAACCAATGGAACAAATAATGTAATGAGAAAATAAAAAACAAATGAAGAATCTCCGAAAAGTCTTGACAAGATACAGCGATTAAGGATCGGTACTTGCAACAACTTTTTTAGCACAACCTAAAGTTTAGGAATCGAAAGGCTGTGCTTAATATAAGTAGTTAACTTCATCCAAATCAGAACAGAAAGCCTTCATTTACAGAACTTTACATATATAGCTACACTTGGACTGTTTCCTTGAAAGCCACAAAAGTTAAACATCAAATATAAACCAACAGTTACTTACGGTTCCAGAAAGTTTGARCTTTCAAAGAAAGGAAAATTTTAAAGCTTAACCTGAAATATTCTCTTTAAAAATTGAAAAGTTCCAAACGTAATTCACTTAGATATGGTAAACTGTTCTGTTAGAGGTCCAGAGAAATTATCCAAAATCACTAATTTTCATAATTCCTGTAAATCTAAGATCACTATGCAAAAGTTGCAAAAAGGAACTCCATAAAAAATGAAAAAACCATAAAGCCAGAATAATATCATTGAAACGGTAATACAAGAGGTTGTTGTTTCTTACAGTAAACCTTTCTTCTTTCTCTTTTAGTGCTTACACTCTTCAGAAACAAAAGACGACAGACACGGTTGATGTCTTAAAAGAATGAAGATATAAGCAACATGCCATCTGAAAAGACTTTTTGAGAATGCCTTGACTATTTGCTCATTTATTAAATTACTCCCTATCATGCAAAGGAATTTAATTGAGGTACAGAAGAATGAATCTTTTAAACGGCTTTTACAGAAATAATATAGAGAACAAAATAAATAAGATTTCTAGAGCTTAATAGATGTTTTCACTAGACTTCCAAATGTATGATGAAATCAAATTCACATAATTACAGCCTCAAAAGTTTAAAGAAGCTCCATCCCGTTCAGTTTGCCTTTTACCAGAAGAAAAAGGTGAAGAAAGAGAATGTTATTGAGAAAACTGAAGGTGAAAAATTGTGCCACTGGAATAGACGACATTACCACATGATATGGACACCATAAAGTATGGAAAAAAAAAGTTATATCCCTACTAAGACGTACATTGTGATTCTAAAATGCTTTGCTCTTGCAGAGATAACAACTTAAAATGCCCATTCTAGCAAGTCTTCAGCCGAACTATTCTATGCTAGAAGGTCAATTCAGTAATAAAGGTCCCCAATGAATTTTTTATTTTTCTTTTTTATTTTATTTTCTTTTTTTAAAACAAATGGCAGGGTGATGCTGGGCGAAGAATGGGAACTAGATATGTTTGACGCTTTTTTGAAGTAGGCTTTGGCTTTTGTTTCCTTCCTTAAGAGTCTGCAGGTTGTAATTAAATCCTTAACTAGGATTTCTATTGGGTTTCCTCTAAAACGGTGCCAAAGACAATTAAATAGAGACTAGTCCCAGTATATGAAGCTAATTAGTATTCTTGCCTCCGAGAATGTAGCCAATAAGGAACCTAACCCACCCTAAGATTTTAAATTACAGGGAAACATAAAAACCCTAGAACAAACCTATAGTAATAGGGACTTCGTCTTGCATTACAGAACTTCCGCTCAGAAACGAAATGTTCCAAATGTTCCTGGAAATTCTTGCTCCCAATGGACCATTTGTATCCATATGCATCAGGATTCCGATTCATGGATCTCTCAGTTCCAGAAATCAAAATAAGGGTATCGAACCATTTCTTCTGACTCTTTTTCAAATTCGATAAATGTTGGTTGATCGTATATTTCATTATAGTTCTATGATTCATAGTATCCTTTCCTACATCAACTTAAGAGATTATTTGAGGACATTTGCAAGAACGCCAATCTATGAGACAAGCGTCTATGTGAAGAAGCCCGTCAGACAAGAATGAAGTTCCCTCAAATTATCCAACTGAAAGTTCAGAGAAGGGAATATAGCACAGGAAGCTTGGAAGCCACTACAAGATTGATGACGGGGCTAAACAAAAGATTTTAGATAGAGGTACGTTTTTGCCCTAATGTTATCAACAGAGAAAATATTGATCTTAAAGTCACTAAGATTACAGCTCGCCTTAGTCTATTCAAACTATCATTGACTAGATCTTTTCACCACCAATCACATGTCATCTCTAAAAGCACAATTATATTGAAAATCTTCACATTAGCGCGCCATTTTCTATTTCCTTTCTTGAGAGGCAGAATCTTTCAAGGATTCAAGCTTCAGCAATAAACCAACTATCAASTGATTTAAGATGAATGAGCAGTAAACACGAAAGGAATAACGTAAAGYAGCTATTTTCTTTTGGYGGGCAGAAGAGGCCCAAAAGGGTGCAAATATAAAGCAATTTATCATATAAAGACTCACCTCAATGGTACAAAAAGGGACCAAACAAATGGCGGATGAAGCAATATATTCTTTTTCACATTTCATTATTGACATCCAGTGAAAATCTCATAGGCCAAGATTCCTGGAAATGATCATAAATACTGAAAATAAGGTAAAGAAACTTTCATCTTTGAATAACTGAAATGAAAGAAAATTAAAACCCTCCTATGGATCAAAATGRCAAGTACATGCACAAAAGTTGCAAGCAAGCAACTGCGYACAGATAACCTACAAGAAGAATGAGTCCAGTAAAAGGTTACCCATTTCAACCCAAAAGATTCACAAAATTCATTTTATCTCTATTTTAATCATGTTCAAAATCCCACTAGGAAATGGTCACACAAAGGACAATTTCAAGACTGAGAAGACCAAAGAAGAATCCATAAGAATAGCTACCACTAAATATCGCCATCCTTCCTAGACGTACAAGTTTGATCTAAATAAGCAATTAATGAGTAACAATAACATAGAGGGAGTATTCGAGAGATTCAAGAAGGATAATACCTCATATTACAATAAACAACTTAAAATCCCAAACTGTCACAAATTCATTGCAACGAATTGGAAGAATCAACCACCTACATCAGCTTTAGCATGCATACTCTTACAAAGTTATTCAAGAAATAGACGACATGGAATCACACCGAAATCTAATGTAAGTGAACCTACCATTATACTTCTCCAATCCAAAAATGAAGTATCAATTGGTCCACATGCTTTTGGGAAAATGTTTGATTATCTATAATCGAGGGAAATACTAAATTACTTTTTATTATTTAACGATCAAGGGTAATAGTAGAAGTTTCAATTGGGAAGGAAGTTTAATTAGACAGTGAAAAACCTTAAAAGAAGAAGGCAAAGATTTTGGGAAGAGGGTAGTACATCTAGTCTAAGTAATGAAAACACTTATCCGCTTTGACCYCCGTTGTATTATTCTTGCCCTATGAAGAATAGCAATGCATATTATAAGGATTTTTCATTTCAGGAAAATAAGTAAATCACATATGCATAAGTTGTTTTGTGGTGCCCTGCTATGAGTTGGCACTTTCTAAAACAAAACCCTTTTAGCCCCTAAAAGGTTACTGGTTCCCCTATATATTACATTTCTAACAAGAGTTATACCCCATATCTTCAATGCGTAAATAACTTATTTGAGTAATCCATATTTCTAACAAGATCTATATTTGTAATCCAATAACTTATTGAAGTAATCCCAAAAAAAAAAAAAAAATCTCCAATGTTYTTCCCTCCATCCAAACGTCCATATTTCTACTTCAGGTTCCCCATAATGAATCTCCACTTTCAATCTAAACTATCATCACTAGCCTCACTTGAGAGAAAACAATGGATGTTAGAGCGCTACCACACTTGGTCCCACATTGATTGATTAAGGGRAACATGGTGAAATTAAGATAGCTCTTCTGAAAAATATTTGTGCCAAATCAAATGTGGCATTCAAACTAGGATGAAGGTAATACTTAACAAGCATTGTTTTCCTTCAAATTATGGTTTCTAAATGCATGATTTTAGCACTTTTATGTCTTATCTCTGGGTTTCATAGGATTCTTAACAAAGTCCTATCAAAATAGGACTTTGGATTTTGRATCTGGCTAACAGAAGTATGTTGGCTATGCTCAACATACACTCCTCTCAATATCCTATGATCCTTTAGGCTAGCAAGAAACCATGAAACCTATTCACAAACGCTCTATAAACTAGAAAACGTAACTACTGATGAATCTTCATTGACTTTCTAAATTAATTCTGACTTGGATAAAGAAATTCAATTCTAAGAGACTGAACGCATCGAAGTTGATAGACCCCAACCAGCATAAAGTTTCACTTGTCTTAATTTAATTGACACTGTGTTTTGATATAAACTTTAAGTCCGTCCAGATCACTATTTCTGTCATGCCAATAACGTTATCAAACCAAAGGTTTTTTGTCTACTTCGTTCCAGAAGGCTATGCATACCTTATTATCACATTCACATTTAAAGTGTGAGATCCAGTATAATAGTCTTCAAGCAACCATAATCGTTCATTTCTGATTTTTTATTCTCGTGAAAAGTAAAAGGAAATTTAAATCGTCACATACTTAGTATGAGACAAGACATCAAATGACGGATCTCAAAGTATATGTCGAGTAGAACAGAAGCAGATTAACATGAGCATTGGATTGACAGGTTCGAGCTAAGTGTTTTTTGAAGCTTAAGTCTTGAACATAATTCCGTGTGAACTGTTTTAGGTGATCACACTCTAAACCTTTCTTAAATTGAATGCATAGATACCTGTTTATAGGATACCTAATAAGTGGATCAAACACTCCAGGGATCAATTCCCAGAATCATAAAATCATTTTATCAAAGTTGCAAGATAATTCATGGAAATGTGATTAATATCTTTTCTTGATCAACATATACGAGGCTCTCTTTTCCATATCTTAGAAATATTTTTACTTGAAATGAGCCTAATTAATGAGAAAGTTTTCTGGGAAATTGATGGAAAGACTGAGAAATTATCCAAATTTCCATATGTTAACGATAAATTACAAGAAAACAGAAATGGGAGGGGCAAGACAAAAAGCAATGAAGGGAAAGAGATCATCGGGAGAAATATGGAAAAAGTTTATCATCAAGAACATTGTTGCAACAGGAGTTTCTCTAAAGAAACATATAGGTGTGGTGGTGAGGCCACTACCACCAACTAGACAACATGAAAGACAGTGAAATGAGGGAAAGAATTTCAGTAAAGACTCTGGGAAATATGTATAGATATGCTGTAATTGTACGTACCTTGGAAGAACCCGAAAACCAAAAGAAGATAAAATTAAATCGAAGGTCCTGAACTAGATTTTGTTGCCAAGACAAGAAGAATCATGAGTGTTGTCATGGCACCTAAAATGGTACTAAACAATGTAATACAAATTTGACAACTCGTCATCTGAGCGTAGTATGTCTTCCTCGATTTATAAGAACAAGAAAAAAGAAAAAATATAATTAGAGGGGCTAAAATTCTAAACTGAGACCAACAAAATGTCTAGTGCTAAGCAAAAGAAACAACCAAAACCAAACAAAATAGAATAAATTGTATTTTTGGAAAAACAAATACATAAACCCATGGATTTCATCAAGAAAGCTCTACAGCGAGAAGTAAAATCACAAAGCAAGCATCAAGAATTAGCCACCGCGAAAATGCATTGATGTAGGAGCCCGTATTAACATTTAAGTCATATGAAGACATTAACACAAACAAAGAAGTATGCTTCAGGAACCAACGTCAAAAAGGAAATTCTAATAATTCAGCAAGGTAAAGCTTCATGTGTAAAAAGCCCACAAAAGACATTAGGTGAGTTACTGGTATTCTCCGATAACAATATGTACCGGGAAAAGCATGTAGAATCTTATGCATTGAACTGATCGAGATTCAATGCATATCGTGGGTTTCTTTCAGCCACTTGTCTGCAAAAACAGTACTCAGATTTAATTAACAGCAAAAGATGCAATCATCATTAAAGAAAGATTTCAAGGAACAACTTGCACTGTATTTTATGCATAGACATAACCTTGATGACCCTTAACGCACCAAGAGCCGACTTTCTCTTAGAGAATAGCGTAGAACACTCACCTCTGATTCCATCTTCCAGAAAACTTGAAAGAGAGAATAAGTATCAAGAAAGCTTTTGATACAAAGCACTCGAACGGCGAACCCTTTCTCGAGCAAGAAATTAGGAAGAGCATCGAATCCATGCATTATGAAGTGATTAAGAAAATTGTAAACCCAACCCAGAAGAATTAGATTGTAGTGTGGGTTCAAGAAACGATCAGATAAGAGAAGAAGGAAGAAGATGCAGGATGAGTTCTGTGTTTCATGAAGGGAGACAAAAAATTCCGAGACAAAGCTGTAAAATAGGCRGATGTTGAAAGAGAGAGAAGAAAAAGGTGGAGGGGGGCATGAAAATATCTGGAAGGTAGAGCAAAGAATGGGCTACGATTTATATAGGGAGCCCCCACACATTGATCATTTGAATTCTGGGTTAATTAAATAACAAAAAGAGTGTGATAACCTGGAATCTTCATGAACTCTTTTGCGGTTTTCGATTTACATCTCCAAAACAAAGGCKTAGGTGGTTCCTTCCCCTTCCTACTTGTTTAATTTCCCTAGGGTTTTTGCTGGGACAGATTAGGGTGTACGCGGATTCACTCGAATTAATTTAAAGTAGTTAACGGAGATTTTTACATTATTAATTTAATTAATAAATTTATTAGATTATAAATATTTTTTATGCARTATAAAAATTAAAATCGATTAAAATATTCATCTTGTAAGTGTAAACTTTAACTATAATATTCATTTTACAAGCTTGAACTTCAATCTTTTTAATACATATAGGATTTGATACACGTTATTAATTTTATTTAATTATATACAATAAATCATTTATAAATTTAACAATTTGAAGATCATAAAATTTATTAATTTGAAGAGATATACTAATTAATTAATAAATTTATAATTTATTAATTGATCAAGTCTACTTATTGTTCAAAGTAATAGTCATCAATCAACTAAAGCTTTATCTTATTTTATAATAATACAAAATATTCTATTAATAAAAGGAGGCTAAAAGTTTAAATAATATAAAATAATCATTATCTATTATTTGATTTACAAGTATAATTTAATTCCTAATGTCTTTAATGTTAGTATGTGATCGATATCTTTTATTATCATGAGATAAAAGAGATTTGAAGTACTAAATCATAAGTGTCCATATACATCTTATTAAGTACATATAATGGATTAAATTAAAAATATCATATATTTTAGAAAAATTGATATATATTTTAATAAAACTATAAATTTTTTATTGAATATGAATTGGACGAAACAATTATATAAAAATTAAATTTTAATTAGTTAATTCAAAATTCAATTACATCAGAAAGATATTATTAATTTATAAACGAATATATCCATAACTTTTCGAACTAAAAACGACTAATGTGTGAGGTGTACTTATGGGCCCAGAAAACAAACCAAGCCCGATCAGAAAGCCCCCAACAAAAAAACAAAAAAAAAAAGGAAAAGACAAGCCAAGCTTCGTAAATCTAATAATATGCCGGACAAACGAGATTTAGCTCTGATGGCCCTCGTGTCAAAAGCCACGTCAACCTCTACTCCTTACAAAAGTTGGAAGCTATTAATTTCAGCTAAACAAAGTGGAATAATTCACCCACTCGCGTCCAACAAGGTAAATCTATTCCAATGGTTCCTTAACTCCTACCTAAATAGTTATCGTGTCACCATGTAATACCCAGGCCAGGGCTACTTAAAATATTGTATATTATTTAGTGACATAAAAAACCTCTAGATACTTTGAGCTATAAAGGCCAGTTGTAACGACATTGTTCACACAATTATGGTGCCAATCAAAATCTTATGGTGAGCCATAGTTTAGATTTTGATTTAGCTGGAATGAGAGAGTTACTACTAAAACAACTCAAGGATCGACTCGCTGTCGAAAATTTACAGGTCTAATATGGCCCACTATGCCTACTATTTCCATCAACTTATAACTTTTTTTTATTCATTATATATTCAATTAAAAATGACGAATTATATACGTGACCAGAATACAAATGTTCTCATTTTAAAAAATAGAATAAAATTAAAGTGATATTAAAGAGTATCTCTTGAAATGAAATATTCTAACATATGTAAGAAATTTAAAAGATGTTGACGCGCAGAACTATCATTTCTTGTACTTTTCTAATTTTCATCACTTAAATTTTATATAATATATAAAATTAAAAAAATGCATTGTGAAAGAATAAAATATAGTAAAGTAATGTAAAAATCAAGAAATGTTAATAAAATAATAAAAATGATTACGAGGACCTCGTTGGGGAACTCGGCAACCAATAATTAGGCTACCGATGAGACCAAATCTAGGAAGTAAAKCTGCCAATCCATTTGGTAGGCAAAGAGATGGTTCCCCCTATCCGAAATTTGCTCATATGCTTGCTTATAAGATATCATAGACAAGTTTAGGTACCGACGGAAAATGACTTCCAAGTCCTTTTGCTTTTCATTTTTCATATCAAATTACGAATGATAACTTTTATTTTTTTTAATCTATTACTGTTAATTAAAAATGAAAATACATACATAAACTCATCTTAATAAATTATTGTATTGAATATTTGTACTATGTTTATATATTATATGTTCTAAAATAATATAAGATTTTTAATATACTTGATTTAGGGAAATGGAGTTGGTTATTCATTAATGTACATGTGGCAATTATATATAGCGTAAAAGTGGACGTAATACGATAYTTGTTGATTAAATTATCTATTAAGGCTTTATTTTCATAGAGAGAAAGGGAAAGAGTTGGAGGAATAAAAATAAATCATTTTTTTCATAAACTTTCTCTCTAAGAATACGTAGAAAGCTAAAAGAAGAGAAAATTTATAAAGATTGTGACTATGTTATTTCGATTTTATCTATAATCTCTTCGTATTCCATTTTTTCTCTAATTATCAAATAAAATAAATGAATAAAGAGTATAATTGTAAAGTATCTTATAATTATATAAAACCTCTCATTTCTCTCCAACTCCTAAACGGAAAAAGAACCTTTTTTCCATTTTCTTTTCTGAATTCTCAAACAATTTGAAAAGAAAATATTGTATTTTCTTTTCTTTTCTCTTTCTCTTCTTTTCTCTCCTAATCCCAAATTAAGCCTAAAAGTCGAAATGGTTCAATTTATGTATGGGTTTTGAATCATGGGTGGAGGGACTAGATGTGGCAAAATTATTTGGAAGATCGAAGCCAAGAAAACGCAAAACTGACGAATAGAACAATTCTTCTTCTTTTTTTTTTTTTTAAATAAAACAAATAGATATCTCATTAAACAACCTTAGTCAATGTGGTAGGTCCATAGACGAAGTTAAAAGGGTCATGAAGGGCAGCAATCATCCCCAACATTTTTTAAAGTTTCGCGTGAGATTAATCTTTCTTTTTTAAGATTTATATAGAGTTTTTGTCAAAAGAATCTTCTCGCTCGTCAATATTTTTTCATTTACTCTTGTCCTTGTAAATCTAAATTACTGGCTCAAAGTATCATATGCATCTAAAGGGAATCATCAAAACCAAATTATAAAGGTAGATCTAAGACGTCAAGYCATAAAAAAGAGATAGGTCTTTATCCATTTAMWTTTCAAAAATTTTCTGATAGTCAATCCGACTCCAACAATGGTTCTTCAGTATCAAGTTCATCTGCTACCTAAATTTCAGGTTCCACTGCCAAAATATATGCATGTTCAGCATTGACGATATTGTAAAGTTTTTCCTAAAAGCTTTATCATGAGGATGCCATGATCCATCTACATTTATTTTGAATGCGTTTGTTGGAGGGGATTGCCACTGGTCTTGAAGCTTATTTTAATATGTAGAAGACTGTAAATGGGAATCAATGTTTTGTTTAGCCTGGTATTCCTTAAGGTAATAATAAGCATACGGAGCTGTTTATCCTACCTTGATGAATTTGTTTCGGACATGTATTGGTTTCTCACAAACCAGATTGCCCATAAAAGGGTGTCAAATAGCTCAATATATGCACCCTTGATGAGATCTAGATACATGATCGTATTGGTTAGGATTTCTTTCACATTAATTGTTTGCATATATGCCCACTCAATAGAGATTCATGCCTCCTCTTTGGTGTGAATTGCATAGAGGCATAAGATGAATAGGCAAAGTTCAAACTCATGGGTTCACTACAAAATGCGCAATTTGTTTGCTTCATTTGATACTCGAAGCTAAGCATATTTCATTCTTCAGTAGTAGGGTACGGTATACGTTATTCTCACAATATGCATGTTGCAAGGATCTTTGGAATTTAATGTCCGAGTCTTCGTAATGTTGTCAATCGACATACAACAATTCTCGCTGGCTATGTCCTAGTATTGTATAGAAATTGTGCCTGATCTGAACCATCTCATAAATACTAATCTAACTTATTGAGGTCCCTTGTTGGTGATCTTGTCGGATGGTAAAAATTTATGATTCCTCGTAATGCTATCAACTACTCTCGCATTAGGTAAGTTAATATTGATGGATCCCAATATTATATTTTTTATTCATGTCCATGCTACTAGTGATATTTTAAGCTTTATTTTTGTAGTATATATAACTCTAAACAATTGTCTAAACTTTGCTTTACATGTGTCTTGATTTTTGTTAAGATCTGAATATCATCAGACTCTTGTCTTTCTATTATATTGATTAAAAATGGTCTGTTTTGTAACAGAATTATTGATTTAGAACAAAATTATCATTTGAGGAAAAAAAAGTCCAAAGTGAGGGTAATGCACAAACGTTGTAGAATTAGACCCGTGCGAATTGACTGCTGTCCATTATTTGCATGCTCACAGCCGGTATAGAAGAGCAAAACAAGCTCGGGAAGAAGAGGAAAGTCCAAAGGAAATCAGTCAGATACTGCCCCACTTGAAAATCGATATCAGAATCGGATGCTGCCAGTAAAATCATATTCTAGATATATTATAAAGTGAAATCATTAGTTCAAATAACAATCATATAAGATATTAAAATAAAATTCAATCATATTAGATATTTAAAACTAAAAATAAACAATATCAGATAAAAGAGAGATTTTCTGTGGAAATATTCATTATCTCAGGAAAGGCAACAGAAAAAAAGAGAGAGAAGACGCAACACAAAAAAAAAAAAAAAAAAAGAACGACTGAGAGAAGAGGAAAGCAGCCGGCCAAGGGAAGAAAAATAGAGGTGATTGAAGGGAAACAAAAAAGGGAGGAGAAGCCATAGAGCAAGGAGGAAGATAAAGAACAAAAAGTTCTTTACCGAATGGCTAGTTCCATTTTGGACTTTGTTTCTTCATCCTTTTACGTTATTCCTGAATGATGTAAATATTAAAGATTTGAGCTTTTGCATGTTTAAGAATATGACATAATTTGTTTTAGTTAGGATTCTTGATGAACCTAAGTGTTTACTGATTTGATATAACTTAAGTGCAAAAGTGTGATTGTCGGCGTGCTTCATTTAATATTTGTTGATGTTGTACAATTGTTGATGTCTGATCACTTTTAATGAATGTGCGAGTTGTCCAAGGGTTGAAAAATCTTGTGAAAATATTGCATGGATATGAGTCTTAGTTGTCTTGCACCATTCATGAACACTACAGGGATGTGGATTTAGCTCATAAAGCATAGGAGACTTAAGTTAAGAAGAATTCCATAAGTTGAACAGTGTCAACAATTTAGCTTACTGCTTATCGGAGCCGGTGAGATCATATAAATGTCTCGGCTTGCATATTGGCATATATACTTTGTARACATCCTTTTAATCTTATCATCATCCTTGTATTGTTATTGTTCTATTTCATTGTCAGTTTTAACAACTAGATTATTTTTTTTTACTCTAATTTAGTGACAATTTCCAAAARCAATCTTTGATTTTATCTAGAAATTAGTTCATTACTCTAAACTTTAATCTTCATGGGATTGATACTCTAATCAATATATATTACTTGAATAAACCATGTGCACTTGTGTGTTTGATTGATAATTGCCTATAGTGTTTTTGCACTATCATGTTTTTTGTGCCGTTGCCGAGGATTGTTGATTTGTTTATGTAGTGTTGAAAATTCTATTGTTTTAACATTTTTACTTCTATATCATCATTCTTATTCTTTATTTCTTGTTCTTAACAACTTGTCTTTCTTCATGAATGTCCAAGGATAATAGCACGTGCCCTCTAGATCCAGAAATTGAGAGAACCTCTTGAGCAAAAAGGAGAAAACAACGATCTAGTGCTAGAGCAAGAGCAAAAATGATCGAACAATAATAGAGGAATGTGCCACAATTAGTTGTTGAGGTCTATCTTCCTATTCAAATAGAAGGTGAATCGATTCAGGGCCCTACCTTCCTATCCAAATACCCCTAATGATTCTTTCCATTGATTCTCATTTAATGAGAGCAAACAAATCTTCTATGCATAGAGCAAATAGAAGGGAAAGAAATAATCACCTTTATCGWAAACCATGTGATGGTTTGAATGTTTTAGTAGGCTTGCTATTGAGTAGCATTTGAAAGGAAATTGTCTTTACACAATGCATGATGAGATTAATTAACCTATTTGGGCCAATAAGCGATTCCAAATAAATCTAATCCACTCAATCATATATTTTGCTAATATTCATCTTCTGCTTCAAAGAAGGTCTAATGTTGTATTTCTTTAGCTAATGAAAAATCTCAAAAGCTATAATAATATTATATGTTCTTAGTTCCTCAAGAACAATTGCACTTTCTGCTTCATTGATGATATCTAGCTGACAGTGGCACAACCAGTCAACAATCATCTTGGCAAGTAGCTTATACAAGACACGAGACAAGTTAATAGGCCAGTAATCAGTTATAGACTTTGAGCGTTTYTTCTTGAGAATAATAACTAGATATGTATGATTTAGGGGCTCGATAGCACCATCTCCATTAAGAATCTGCAGTAGGGTTTCAGAAACTTGCAGTCCAGTGATAGGTCAATYTTGTTGATAAAAGATAGAATTGAAATTTATAGATTTAAAAATTGGAACTCTTTATCGTTTTCTCACCCTCTCCAAGTTCTRAACCGTYTTTGTTTGAGTTTAGGGRTTGTTGGATAAACTTGAAGTAAGATTCAATGAATGTTGAAATTTGAAAGATAGCTGAATTTTTTATGCTCATATGAATATCAAAGAATATGATTAATTTTGTTCAATAAATAAAAACGTATTAAATCAACGAATTCAGTATATTAAGTGATAAATGTTAAGTTAATATTTATTATTTAAATTTATAAAAAGTTTTAAAAAAGTACTTCAAATATGAAGACATATGTTAAATGATGTTCTCGAATCGTTCAGATCTAATAAGTTTTTAATTGACAATTTTAAATCTTGAATTACTTTGATAAACAAAACTTATAAGCCGGGAATGCGAAGATACAAATTTTCCATTCCCATAAGATAAACAATTAKTAGGACAAAACTCAGGACAGGGGACAGGTCACGGAATTGGTCCCATTCTCTGACTGGAGACCAGTGTTTTTGTATACGCACTATGTATGTAACTCCTGGAACATGATCGGACAAGAGGACGGAGAAGGATAAGTGCTTCCATGGCCCAAGAGTCCAAGATCAATCTCGAGGCCTCCTTTTGTCAACTTYTTGAGCTATTAAAGCAGCCCATTCTTTGTTTTCCACGCAAGAGGGTATATCCACGGGATCCAAGTCCAGGAGCCCTTCCAACTTTTCCCTGTGTTCCTTTCCTTGATTTCGTTKCCTCTCTCTCAGAGAAGACAAATACTGGATAAGAAACAGAAACACAGTGGCACAATAAGAACCATCTGCATTCGTATAGTTTTTCTCCCTTTCTCCTTTTCCCTCAGACCTTGTTGCGTTTAATCAGTTAAGATTTTTCTCTATTTCTATCATGCTTTCCATTTGATAGCCATAATATATATGAATATATCTATTTTGTTTATTTTTCCTTAAACCCATAAACAATCTCTTTTATTTCAGCTCTAAATTTCTCTATACAGGTACCTGTGAAAAGTAAACTTTCTGAAATGGAATGAAGTTTTCTTTTGCTATAATTTGAGGATATTAATTTCTTGGAGACAGTAAATTTCGGGTTTGGTTCAATGGAACTGATGTTACCTACAAAGCAAACTCATGAGAGGTTTTGCTCGTATCATTCTATTGACATAGAAAGCTCAGGAAATCATGGTTTTGGTGTTGTAGATAGGAATAGAGTTGGTTCCCGCTTGACTTCAGTAAGAGCCTTTGTTGGTAGCCTGAAAGCTAGGCACTTTGTTCTTTCAGTTGGTGGTTGTGGTGAATTGGGAAGACAAAGGCGAAATTGGATTTTGGCTGTCTCAAAGATTGAAAATTTGAGTACTAATGGTAGGTTATCCAATATGGAGAAAAGCCCACAATTGCAGGGACATTCTCCTCCAAATTACGAGGAGTTTGAGAGTAACAACCAACTTCGCCGATTAGTTAGAAATGGAGAGTTGGAGGAGGCGTTTAAGTACCTCGAGAACATGGTTTATAGGGGGGATATTCCAGACATTATCCCATGTACTAGTTTGATTAGAGGATTTTGTAAGCTCGGGAAGACTAAGAAGGCAACTAGAGTCATGGAGATTCTTGAGGAGTCGGGTGCTGTTCCAGATGTTATTACTTATAACGTGTTGATTAGTGGCTACTGCAGATCAGGAGAGATTGATAATGCATTGAAGGTGTTGGACCGAATGAGTGTAGCCCCAGATGTTGTCACGTATAACACAATTTTGCGATCATTGTGTGCTAGTGGGAAACTGAAACTGGCAATGGAGGTTCTTGACAGGCAATTACAGAGAGGGTGTTATCCAGATGTGTTTACATACACAATCTTGCTTGAAGCTACTTGTAAAGAGAGTGGGGTAGGGCAGGCGATGAAGCTCTTGGATGAGATGAGGAGTAAAGGATGTAAACCTGATGTGGTTACTTATAATGTTCTCATAAATGGGATCTGCAAGGAAGGGAGGTTGGATGAAGCAATTAAATTCTTGAATAATATGCCATTATATGGTTGCCAACCTAATGTGATTACTCACAATATCATTCTGCGTAGCATGTGTAGTACAGGGAGGTGGATGGACGCAGAGAAACTCTTGTCTGAGATGCTTAGAAAGGGATGTTCTCCCAGTGTGGTAACTTTTAATATCTTGATTAATTTCTTATGTAGGAAGGGGTTATTGGGTCGTGCAATTGACATTCTGGAGAAGATGCCTCAGCATGGCTGTACTCCTAATTCCCTAAGTTACAATCCGTTGCTTCATGGATTTTGCAAAGAAAAGAAGATGGATAGGGCAATAGAATATTTGGAGATAATGGTATCAAGAGGATGTTATCCTGATATTGTCACCTATAATACACTGCTCACTGCACTGTGTAAAGATGGGAAGGTTGATGTTGCAGTAGAGATTCTTAATCAGCTAAATCATAAAGGTTGCTCTCCTGTTCTAATTACTTACAATACAGTAATTGATGGGCTGTCAAAGGCAGGAAAAACAGACCGTGCTATAAAATTATTGAATGAAATGCGGGAAAAAGGTCTGCGACCAGATGTAATCACCTACTCTTCACTTGTGGGAGGACTTAGTAGACAAGGAAAAGTTGATGAAGCTATTAATTTCTTTCATGACTTGGAAGGACTGGGGGTCAAACCCAATGCTATTACTTACAATTCTATCATGTTAGGCCTCTGTAAAGCTCGCCAAACAGATCGTGCCATCGACTTCTTGGCTTCCATGGTATCTAAGGGATGCAAACCTAATGAATCTACGTACACAATTTTGATTGAAGGCATTGCGTATGAAGGATTAGCAAATGAGGCATTGGAATTACTGAATGAGTTGTGCTCAAGGGGAGTTGTGAAGAAAAGTTCTGCTGAACAAGTGGTGGTAAAGATTTGATTAAATTTTGTCTAAGTGACTTCTCCATGGTTAGCTTCAGCTTTTGAATTTTCTTTCCTTGATTTCTTTTGATTTTTGCTTCGCTTGATAATAGGCTTATCCTAGAGACTCCGCCCCATACTTTSCTCATAACATTTGCTTGCCTGCTTCAATTTTGGAGAATCTTCTTTGTATGATGTATATCAATGTACTAGATTTTCCCTCTTTTTGTCCATGAGTATTGTATGAGATGCTGTTTGGTAAACCATCTTGAGATGTCTCTTAACATGCTTCATGATATAGACATCAGTTAAATATAGGACAGCTGAGAGTCTTGTGCAATGTCAATACTGAATCTAGTGGGACTAACTTAGGACCTAACCGAAAATTTGGTGGAAACAAGCTTATTATCACTCAAATTGTTCAAGTACTGTGATGAACACTAAGTTTTCGCTGTTTTTGTTTTCGGTTTTTCTATTATAAGAGAAAGGTACCTGTGTTTAACAAGTCATTACAACCAAAAAGAAAACTAGGGAAAAAAATGTGAGGAGTTTGGTCATTTTCCTTTCATAGGCTATCAGAGTGCTACTATTAGTTGGGATTCTGAACTAGTAAATAGAAAAACTTGGAAAGTGCTCAAAATCTGAGATGTCCTGCCAAAGTCAAACATTAGCATTCCGGTATATAAGCCAAAAATGCTTCATATGGTTAAGTCCCTGTTTTTACAAACATAGTTTTTGGTGCTCACTCATTCAACAAATAACTAATTAGTGCTACTCAGAGCAGTAAAATGAAAATGATTTGGCGTTCACTGATTTCTATGTAACCATTTCAAGGAATGGTACGTCCGGTAAGCCCAGAAGAAATCTGAAAGGGAGCAAGAGCTCAAAGGTCAGTTTGAGCAAAGTAAGAAGGAAGACTTGTATGTAGAGGATTTGGATGACAGCATTGATGGTGAAAAAACTGAAGGAAAATTGTTTTAAGAGTTCCCTTTTACCCTGTTCTTCCACCTGCTTCTTTATTACCATCTGCCTTTTATACCATGTCATCTTAGCATTTTGTTTTCATTCGGGTTGGTGTTGCTTTTCCTACACTACAAGCWTGCAGAGCTTTGAGTCATTGAAGAGATGGAGGATGGCAAGATAGTGAGCAGTGGCTAGGCTTCTCAGTGAAGGGCAACATTACGGTTTCAGTAGTGAATTAATGGTTTTGAATATTGAACTTAACACTTGAGTCTTTTYTCCCTTTGGCKTGGCCTTCTTTCGCTGCTTCTTTCTTTTTTATATCTCAAATTGACAAAAGGATAAATACGAAYTACAGATGAATAATGCTCCTTATCCTCATCTTCTACATCAAAATCTCTGAACAAGAAAGACAAACCCTTAATACAATATAACTAAAGGCATCTGATAGGGCACTTATCAGCGGCGGCCCAGATAGATCAGGTTCGACCAATAGAAAGATCATGCAAGATGACATCACGAGCCTAACTTTCAATAAGGAATCATTTCAAATGTCCAGCGCCACTCCATCCGTGGCTGAAAATTGAATTAATTAAAAATTTATTGAAATATTATTATTTGATAATATAATTTAGCACGTTATGATGCCATTGATCTGAATAACATATATGATTACTTACCAAATAAAAATAAATATATTCTCTTTTATTCTTTCAGCTATATTTTTTTCTGAATACTAATTAATATAACTCGATTTCAATATAAATGTAAAGAAACAAAAGSAAGGACAAAAATGTAAAAGCCATGTACGAAGAATTTTGCTAAATTTGCTAACGCTTTAACTAAATTTATCATTCAAATATAGACGTGTATAAATAAGATAGTTAGGATTAAAGAATTCAATTACCTTCCAAACTTAAATATTTAGACCGTAAATTGAAATTATAATCTCTCAAATCTATCCTATAAATTTYCAATATATTTAAAAGAATCAAGAAACACTTTAAATTCATTACATAATTGTTAATAAAAATAGATCGCGTAAAGTCTAATTTCATCTAGAAAGTGGTAATTATATAAGAAGATTAAATTGAGACACAAAATAACACGTCAAATATTATTTTTTACGAGTTAAACTATGTCAAAGTTGAGACAAATTAGCGAAGCGAAAAGCCTAAAATATATTATAAGAATTTTTYAATTTGATAAGTTGGAATCAATTGATTACATTGTAAGTAATAAATTACAATACAATAATCACATAATTTGAAACTTATGACTACTTAATTAACTCCTAATCTACGCTGCAACTGAGAGTTCCTTTAGTGGAAAATGAGACCACTGAATTTCTTTCTCCTTCCCTCTAAAAAATGTGTTAAAATGGAATAACGACTTTTTGTGTTTCCTTCTTGGCCATGCACAGACCATGAGATTAAGGAATCTACTGCATGGAGTCTATGAGATGAATCTTCCATGGAAATTATTCAATTAGGAAGGAACTAAGCAGAGAAAGAAGAGAACAGATTCAATTAATTAAAAAGCAAGTGAAATTCCATCATGCATAGACAACAATTAGTAAAAGTATCATGTTTACTCTGTGGATCTTGTTCTTCCTCAAAAGGCAAATAGAAAGAGAGAAGAGAATATGTATATATACAATTGTTATATATATGAAGTTGCTTAAATATTTATTATAAGTATCATTATTTTACAGTCATTTCCTCTCTGAAGGAGTAATCGATGACGGAGCTGCAAATCTAGATGAGAAACCAACAAGTGAAGAATCGTCATTTTCCTCAACCCACTCATCAAAGTTCTGAGCGTAGCTTAACGGGCTGTACCTGAAAGTACCAGCAAGAGGTTTTTGCCTTTTGGATTTGAAAGTATTCGCTACGCAGTCACTGCAACCAACACTTTTTCTTCTTGTCCATGGAAGCATCAGTTTCAGACGTCCCCAGCACGACAAAGAAAACCCTTCTTCTCTTCTGTTATCCCCATGAGAATCGTATTTTTCCATGACTTCAAGCTTTCTTCATGCGGGTTCTAGTTGTGAAGACTGTTCTGCGCAGAAACTTTCGGTTGCGTTGAGTGCTAAGAAAGGACCTCTCAGTCTGTGGTTACAAGTGAATGAGGTATTAGATTGAGGATTATGTGGACGCACGCACCACAGTTTTTGGTTTTTACGGGCGTGCTGGAGATGGCTGATGTGTGAAGAGAAATTAGAAATCGAGAAACAAGGTTGGACGGTAGCGAATAATAGTAATATGTCCTCTACCCTTGATTTTGATTGAAATTTGACCCTGAAAATGTCCACTATTTGTTTGGTTTGGGTTGAATTATAACCAATTATAAGGTATTATAGGTTACTRTCTTTTCAAATTTTCTTAAAATATATAATTGGATTAGTACTCTCAAGAAAATTTTAGCCAGACAAAATCACTAGAAACTTTTTATCTAATGCATAAAATTAACCCTATCATTTTCTATTTTTAATCATTTGCGAAATCAGTATTGTTATTAAAAAAAGGGGATACCAAATTAGTTATGGAAAATGAAAAAAACGGAAGGAGAACAAGAAAACTAATAATTAACTGATAATTGAATGAATACAATAAGGGGTTTGAAGGGCTAACTAGAGAATGGGGCATCCATCAACAGCAACACCTTCAGCTGTTGGACATGTAGCCAATTCACAATGTTCGTCAATTCCCCACCAATTAAGACTGATTTCTTCAGTTCCAAGAGTGAAAAACAAAAGAACGCCCATGAAAGCCAGGCCAGCATCCAACCCAGCTGAGAGGACGTAATTGTACCTCTGCCACCATTTTTTCCGGTATCGGAAAATGAAGAAGTTGAAGATTGTACCAGTGACAAGCCAGCTATTGAAGTTCAGAGTCGAAGCAGGAGGCATCATGCCAGTGGCACCTAGAATTACTGGGAGATTTACAAGCTTGATCCACCCTTGGCTGGGGAATGCTCTGTGTAACAGATACAAAAGAATAGGACCTATAGCACCTCCAAGAAAACACCAGTTAAGGGCACTGTAATTCCCTAGGTTGCCAAAGATTCGCTTGGGTCCAATTAAACCCCAAATGACTGACGCATCAAAGAAGACGGTGGAACTAGGACAGGTCCAAGGACTATTCGGAGGTAGCAGTTCTGGCTGGCATATGTTCTGGATGCTAGTCAACAGCCAAAATGCCACAGCAGTATTGATAGTTCCAGCAATAAGGGTTCCGATAAGCTAATTTAAGCAAAAATAAGATCAAATATTCAGTAGAGAATAGTAGCTAGAGTGACGAATTGAGCTGTCAAGGTTGCCACGAAACACGGTTCATTCACTATTTAAGGATCCGAATTTTATGATAGTATCTCTATTTCATAATTTAAATTCTCAAAATAAGATATTTTGGAATTAGAATACCCTTTCTCTTTCTCTCTCTTTTTTTTTTTTTTTTCCTCCATCCAAAGTACTACATCACAGTCAATGTTCCTTCTTCCGCTTCCCCTTTCACCATAAAAGATAAAAAGCCCCTTAAAGAAAAAAATACAGAAGTATATTTATAGTTAAAGACAATAAATCATCATAATTAAAAAGGTTTTAATTTTTGAATCAATCGAAAAAACTAATAATTGCGGAACTGCTAATTGAATTTTGGAAAGATTCCCTCATCCTACAATGATCAATCTTATCCTAAAGCGATTATGAAAAAATGTGGTATTCAGCTTCTGGGCTGCTAATATAGGACATAATTAGTTAGCATAATCGGCCAGATATTAGCAAATATGTTTCCGTTTTAATCAATTGAACTAAGCAGGAACCAAAAGACCGTTGAAGTTGTAGAAAAGGGAAAAAAAAAAAAAAAAAAAGTATACCTGAACTAGGAACATTGATCTTGGAGGAATCTTCATGTAATGCCCAAGCTTAAAATCATTCAGAAACGAAACAGCTTGAGACATGCTTATATAGCCATAGGTTTTGAAACAGACATTGGCTATAGGCCTCCCTGGATATACCAGGCCAAAAACGTACTCTGTGATAACATTCAATCCTGGAGTCTGCAGTCGAATGGAAAATGATATAAACAAGAGAGAGAGGATGAAAGGGGCCAAGGCATGCCATATTTGAATTAAACGGAAGATTTATTTCATAGACTCCTTATAAAATGGATGCATACTATACTTACTGTTAGAGCATGCAATTTAAAGAATTTAATTTGCAGCATGAACACAATGGAAAACATGATTTGCGGAGTTCAATTTACCTGATTCGTTGTTGCTGTAATAATACTTATTGGGAGGGTGAAGAACAAAGCAAGACCTGCAGTAAAAAGAAGTCCCCACCATGGCAATTGAACTTGATCTTTCATGACGATGCAAAGTACAAGTGAGAGTGCAAATGTCACTACAAGAGTTAGGATAGACCACCAAGTAGGAATGTCTGGGTATTTCCTCATCAGTTTGGTGTGAATGTCTGGTTTTCCCTTGCTTGAAGCTCGAAACTGCTCATAAATTTCCCTGTTRCATTTTCCTAGTTTGGTTAGCTAGTAGTAGAAGATTGGCAAAACAARATGGTATCCGATCCACTAAAGATTCAATATCAAATTAGGGAGTTAAAAGATTTTAAGAATTAGCCWGGATAAAACTTACTTTCCATTGAACAGACCTACATGAAATAGAGTTGCCACCACAGCTGCAAAGTTGATGCCGTAGGAAAGGGAAAACATTACACTCATATTTATACGTCCAAMTTTTTCATATGCAGGCATGTCTATCTCGAACTTGTCATTTACTATGGCTGTTATGTTGTATTTCTGACCCCGTGCATCGAATAAACTCGAGGAGAACATGGGAAATCTTTTCGCATGGTACAAATCCAACCACCAGTAAGATAAAGGAATTAATGCGTAGATTATGAGAACATAACCCACCGCAACATTGACAATGGCGAAGAATGGGGAGACAAGAGGACTTAGCAAATACGAAGCAACGACAGCCCAATCAAGGGTGAAGGACAATATGCCAAGACCATGCATGCCTGAACCGATAATTTGCGCTGTTGGTGATTTGCGAAATGCCCAACAGAGAACTGAGATGTTGGACAAGACGGGGATAAGATAGCCAGGAAAAGTGTACCAACAGAAGCTGCAGATAAGTACAATCACAAAGAATTTTCCTCTGGACATGCGCCGATCATCTTTCTCATGGAGGGCTCTGCAAAAAAAAAAAAAAAATTTCATTGAGTTAAAATTTGTTGACTTCTTTGTTATCGATATCATATGGAATTTGAACTGTAATTATATCTTCAAGAAGAATCTTAAATGGGATGGAAACAATCTAATTAATTACTTCAGGTTTAATTACAGAAAAAGAACCAAAGAGAAAGCCGTGGACTGACATCCCAACATCATATGTGGGAAACTAMTCCTGGAAGTGATCAACCCGTGAAATGTCCGCGCCTCATGATTAAGAAAGATAACGGACTACAATGATGCTACATGCATGAATCTTTARAATGTAAGTTTCAGAAATGAAAGATGAGGAAATTCTTCCGATGTTAAAAAAGGAAAGAAATTTCAAATAGTTTATCAGTATTCGGAAAACAAAATTACAAATTTTGAGGTACTTGAAACTTTGGGAAATGTATATTTGAATTGAACATTTATGTCCAAGCAAAATATGGGGCCTACTTCGCTTATTCAGAGTCTAGAAATCACCTGAAAAGAGAAACTTGAACCAGACTCGAAGGCCACCACATCTCAGCTGGTTCTACAACATACTTTCTCAAAATCCCAGCCCAGCTATATCCCATAATCTGTTAAAATCAATTAAAAGCGTAAATGCAAAAGCTAAATATAGATCGATACATGTTTATGAATATAAAGRAGAACTACATGTATTATCTGAAAGATTAAAGCAAGKCGAAATATAGAGATACATCCTTAGTTTCATTGACATTATATTGCAAAATGTGAACGTCGAACAGGGATAGAAAAGAAAAGAAAAAAAGAGAGATAAACTAAACMATTAAGGAATTACCAATGGACAATTCAATGATATGATTAATTCTAAAACCCTTAGAATCTCCAAGGCCACCCGACATAATATGTGTTCTCRAAATTSACATCTCAAGAACAAAAGGATATTGTTATTTTAACTGACTAAGGGATAGACAAAAAGAACCTGAGTTGTGATAACAAGAATCCAACTGGCTAGAAATGAAATCTTCCTGTGGTAAAATGCTAAAACAATAGTCACAATATCAACAGCATAAGCAGAACCATTGCCAAATGCATAACCACAGTTTGCAAAGATGGAAATCAGAGCATGTTCTTTCATGTTGAACGGCCCTGGGTTCAAGGAAAACTTTCTGTCACCAAATCCCAGTATCCGAAACTTCCTCGTTGGTAGATATTTCTCCAGGAGTCGCCCTAATGGCAGGGTTGCCACCTGTGCTGATATCATAGTGATGACGAGCGGCTCCTTCCGATAGCCGAAGAAAGTATTGAGGAACGACAGTGTTACACATGACAGTAATCCGAGAAACCACATCCGGAATGTCCATACGGGGAGCGAAGGGTCGTCATGGTTCGAAACAGTCAAGCGAACTTGCTCCACGGGGGACTCTTCTTCGGGGTCGATCTCTTCTTCTTTGCCATGAAATGAAGGTTTTGGTTCAGGAATGGCGGTGTTGACAACTGTAGCATCTAAATCTATCTCAAGAGATGCCATTGTTAATGGATTATGGACGTTTTAGGGTATTATAAAGCTTGGATTGCGTTGCCCGTAGGAATTGGAAGTTACAGGAGATAAGTGTGACTCAGTGATTGTTGGGATCTGTTGAGCTGAGTCAGAGTGATCTATGGTGGGCCACCAGCCTCAATAAGGTCCAAAGCCCAATAAAGGAAGCCCGTCTTACTTACCAGCTTAAGCTTGGTTGGAAGTTGGGAAAAAAAAGAAAATTAAAAGAAAAAAAGAAAAAGAGAAAGGGAGAGTAGAGAAAAAAAAAAAAGTATAACATTTTCTTTTCCAAAGATATTTGCCAGTTTAGAAAAGAAAAATGAAGAAATATTRCTTTTCTATTTTTATTTTTTCATGAGAGTGGAAGAGAAATGATAATAAAATATTTGATTATATTCTTCTATTTCTTTCGATTGAGAGTTGAAAAGTAATAGAAAGATAAGAATATAAGTAAAATTAAYAAATTACGGTCAAACTTTTTAAAATTCTCTCCCTATTTTCCGACTTATGAAGAGAGAAATTTAGAGAGCGCTAAGGCCCTTTCTTTCTCTCCAATGCTTTTTTTTTTTTTTTCAATRGAAACTCCTAAAAGGAAACTTTCTCTCCACCCCTTTCCATTTGGGTGAAAATTAATTGAGTTGACTTATGATTYGATCACGATTCAATTCGACTTTAGCTCAATAAACTTAAAAGTTATGAGTCAAACAAGSAATACATGAGTTAAAATTTTTGTCTAATTTAAAATATAAGTCGAGCCTGAATTAAYTAGAATTTGACTCATTTAGCTCGTGATTTGATTAAATATAAATACTCAAAATAAATAAACAAGTAAAAAAAATATGAATATAAATAAATAAAAAAATTTAATATGTTAGAGTTGGAGCTTAAAACAACTTGTATATTTTTAATATTCATCAATAGAAGAGTCACGCTCCGTTTCTCCTCTAGGAAGAAAGCCCTCAAATCTTTGAACAACTGTGTATAGCTTTCACAAGGAGTGTGAAATGGTGGAAGATGAACAACCACTTGTCACCTATCCTGTTTACAGAGTAAGTTGTTTTAGTCCTATCGGTACAGATCAATATTACTGAATATAAAAATTGCTTGTTATCTAAAATGCTTAATATATCTTTTCTTTATATTTTTTAATCTTTTTAAATTTAAAATTAATTTATTATTATTTTTTTCCTTTCTCTTTTTATCGAATGACGTATATAAATTTAAGATATATAATTCAATTTAATATATTTTACTAGTGTAATTTTAATCTACTAGTAGACTATAAACATAATTTTTTATTTTTTTAGGTAGTTAATGAATTTGAATTAACATGACATTTGTAAAGTTGATATATATATATATATATGTTATTCTAAAATATTTTTGCTATAAGCTTTTTTTGTAAAATAGCAAGACTTGCATTGAATTGTTCTTTGTTTAATTTTTTATGTCTAATTACACTTAAACAAACTTTTGGAAAAAAGTTATTTTAAAGAAGTTACCATAAAAATACTTTTGCTTATTAYTGCAGGCAAAAATAAAAAATATTATATTAATCTTTAAAATAATTCTTTCATATTTAAAACCAACTATCGCAATGAGTGTCCAAATCCAACTCCTCATTACATATTATTACTAGTAAAAATTAAAATGTGAAAAAGAAAAATACTATATCAGAAATTCCAACTCACATACATATATTAATTAAAAGAGCCCTAGCTAGGACCTATAATGCGGGATAGAATGAGTGGTTATACCACCATAGGCAGCACCAGCATTAGCAAATACGGAGATTAATACAAATTCTCTGATATCAAAGGGACCTGGATTCAAACAGAAGTCCACTCCAAAACTGCTCAAATAAACTCTTCTTCTAGGAATGAATTTAGCCATGAGCAAACCAGAGGGATAGGCAGCTGCTCCCACCGATACCATGGACATTATACATTGAGCATTCTGGTAAAGGAAGAATTTGTTGAGAATGAATAAGAATATGCATGATAATGGACCAAGAAATAAAACTCGAAATGACCATATAGACTGCTCTTGCTCTTCCTGATCATCAATTTCATCTTGGTCTTCTCCTCTTTCATTTGTAGGGCTTGTGGCCGGAGACGATCCGGTCCAGGCTCTGTGCATATGAGCCGATGGATGATGCTATAATCAAGCTAATTTAGAGACAGGGTAAGGGAGAGATGAGCCGAGACTATGTTAATCTGCTTTGTTAGTTTTGGTTTTGGATCATTTAGGAGATGGATGTTTCCTTTTAATAGGATCTTTAACAACCTGACTCGTTTTCAAATTTGAAAAGTTCTTCTTTCCACGTGGAATGATCCCAAATGAGGTAGAATCCTTCCTCATCACCTATACCCTCCTCTGTAACCCTTCTCATTCTTCAACCCTAGCAAAAGTCCAAGCTAAAAGGACTTCTATGGGTGTCCTGGGACAGTTCGTTTCTCTTCCTTTCTTATTGATAAAACACAGAACTTCAAGCTCCTTTCTTTTGTGTGGACACTAACCAACCAAGGGATGGGACATCTTTCATTCTTCAATCTATAAATTTTCATATCTTGAGTAGTCCTTTTGGTGTTTCTTTTTATAATTAGCACATAAAACAGTGAAAGATCTTGAAGAAAACCAGGGCCTGCATGTTCAAGAAATTCCATTTTCGTTGCATCAAACCAAGGATTAATCCAAAAATAAAACCATGAAACTAAAATGCTGTAAGCTGTACTAATGGAGACATATTTAGATTAAGCTGTCCTTTCTGTATAAGCTGTACTAATTAATCTACTATTAAATAAAACTTCCAGAATATGTATAAAATGCAACAGCAAGAACTGCAGAGAACTGTATGTAGAAAGATTCAGGAGAATTCCTTTTATCTTTACAATTCTGTGTGACTTGTCATTGTTAGCTCTAGTGAGCTAGAAAATCCTGAAAATAGCATTGTAAGCTGGGTATCAGAGCATAACTATTAAAATGTAGGACAACCATCCACTGAGATACCCTTGGCTGTTGGGCAACTTGCCAAATCACAGTGTTCAGGGTCATTGTAYCCCCACCACGATATTTTCCTATTCTCCATTCCCAAAGTAATGTAAATCAGAACAGCCATGAAAGCAACCCCTGCATCTAATGCCGCGGAGAGGATGTAGTTATACCTCTGCCACCACTTCTTCCTATACCTGAACACAAAGAAGTTGAAAATTGTTCCAACTAAAATCCAAGAATTGTAGTTCAATGGAGTTGCAGGTGGCATATAAGCAGTTGCACCAAGGAGCACAGGAAGGTTAATGAGGGGAATCCAGGACTGCTTGGGGAATGCAATGTGGAAGAGCCATACTGCAAATGGTCCCATTAGTCCTCCAAGGAAGAACCAGTTAAGAGCAGCATAATTGCCGAAAGGACCAAATATCCTCCTCGGACCTACCAAACCCCATATAACCGATGCATCAAAGAATACCGCATCGCCTGGGCACGTCCAAGGACTGTTCGAATGCTTATCCTGGTGGCATATGTTGTCGACAGAATGCAAAAGCCACCAAGCAACYCTGAGATTCACCGTTCCAGCGATGATGGTCCCAAGGAACTACAACACGAGAATTTTCAATCAGAGTCTATAAACTTCGTTTGTTAGCAAAGTTGAGTTACTAAGCCACTGCTCATGAGCTTTCCCAAATCAAAGATCCTAATAGCATATTGAAATTCCCTCCATGGCCCAATGTTAATGGTTAGTGAAACTACAGACCACCTAAGATCGCGGAGATAGTAACTTTGATATCCGTCCTTTCATAGTCAATGAAGAAAGAGTCTGCATTAAGGAGGAGTAAGATCATACCTGAACTAAAAACATTGATCTTGGCGGGATCTTCATGTAATGGCCGAGCTTAAAATCACTGAGAAAGGAGATAGCTTGAGTCATGCTCATGTAGCCATAAGTTTTGAAGCAGACATTGGCAATAGGTTTTCCAGGATATATGAGTCCCATAATATACTCTGTAATGATATTTAGCCCTGGAGTCTGCAGGAAGAACCAACATTGTCATCAAATTTGTAGAATCAGATTTGGATGGTTCACAAAATTCCTTGCAATATCTATAAATATTGGAATTGCAAACTTAAAGAAATAGGAAACACAATGCTGCAGTCCTAGTACGTATCTTGAGAGCAAAATCATCTAGAAAATGAACAAAAAAATACAAGGAAAAGAGAATGCACGCTGGGATCACCTGATTTGTGGTGGCAGTGATGATACTGATGGGGAGGGTGAAGACAAAAGCAAGGCCGGCCGCAAGTAGAAGTCCCCAAAAGGGCATTTGAACATCCTTCTTCAGAAAGATACAGAGAAGAAGCGAGACCAGGAGTGTAACTGCAAGAAGCGCATAAAACCACATCGTAGGAATGTCTTTGTACTTTTTCATTAGTCTTGTGTGAACATCCATCTTTTCCTCTGAAGAAGCTCGGTAACGTTGATATATTTCTCTGTAACATAATTAGATGTTTATGACCATCTTAAAAGTTTAATCTGAAGTTTGAAGCAACTAAAATATAAGAACAAATAGCACCCCCACAAAACAATCAAAAGAATCAATCAAGAAATACCTTCCATGAAACAAGGCAACATGAGTAAGTGTGGACGCAATGGTSGCAAATCCAAATCCATACGTGAGAGCAAAAAAAGTACTCAGGTTAATCTTCCCTTGTTTGGCATACTGATCTTTATCCAACTCAAAATTCTMATCTACTATTGTTGTTATGTTATATTCCTGACCTTGTGAGGTGAACAGATCTGCAGAAAATATGGGAAATCTTTGGGCGTTGTACACATTAAACCCCCAGTATGATAAAGGAATCACAACATAGATTATCAAGGCATAGCCTGCAAAGACATTGGCAATGGCAAAGAAGGGACAAATGAGAGGGCTGAACAAGAAGGAAGCTACAGTCGCCCAGTCCAGTGTGAATGCTCCAATCCCTAGTCCATTCAAACCTGACCCTATCTGGTGGCCTGTTACWGACTTGGGAAATGCCCAACAAACCCATGAAATGCTTTGCAGCGTCTGGAAAATGTAACCTGGCATCAGGTACCAGCAAAAGCTACAAACTAATGCAATCACAAAGAACTTTGATCGTGTCATGGGTTGTTTATTTTCACTGAAGTCCCCTTCTCCACTTCTCTCTGTGTCTTCTTTCTCATGCAGCGTTCTGCAGAATTCAATTCAAAAGTTAATTCTCATACGTGAAAATCCTGTATAAACAGTACAATCTACTCCTTGTCTGATRCATCTCTAAAAATAAAACAAAAAATATATAAAAGAAACCTGAAAATTATATGMTCATATAAGTTTGAAGATTCAAGAATGGATATTTATTAATYTTTATTTCTTTTGAAAAAAAAGGATTATTATTATATGGGTAAAATACAAAAAGCCAGAGGAATTTGAATGTGAAACTAACCGGAAAAGGGAGATCTGGACAAGGGTGCCGGGCCACCACATGTGTGCCGGCTCAACTACGTATTTCCTTAAGAGCCCTGCCCAGCCATATCCTAAGACCTGCCCAATTAAAAACAATGTGCCACCAAGGTTATCATTAATATTTTCGGATTCTCCAACGAAACCAATTTCAAATAAAAGCAAAATTCACAAAAATATCATATCTTTTCTTTTCTTTTTTGATATTTTTCAATTTTCAGTTTTTAAAAATATTAAAAATATGTTTAAAAATGCATTTTAGAAAGTAATTCATGCACAAAATAAAAAATTAAAAAAATCATTTTCTGTATTTTCAAGTAAAAATTAGCAAAGAAAACACATCTACACTCTATATCCTCTCYTAAAACATAAAAAATACGTCCAGAATAAATGAGCGTTTCTATCTCCGATTTTTTAAATGAAAATGAGATAACATTAGTCCAATGATATCAAAATTCAAGCAGACACTAACAACAAAAATTTAAAAGTGAAAAACAAAGAGAATTGKGCTTACTTTTCGAAAACATTCATGTTTTGATATCTGGTGTTCAAAACTTTTGGTAAGAAAATCCAAGCAAGATCTTCAAATAATACTATTTGAGAATCAAATTAAAAAAATCTGTGTTCGGACAAATATTCGAACATCTTTATCTTCGTCGTCCGGTTATCAAAAGGAAATGGGACAAATACGAAGTACTATATATTAAACAATAAAAAAGATACCTTATATAGGAAAAAATCAATTTGATTAAGTCTTAAACACCAAGACATCCTCGGGAAAATCTGCGGACATACTATTTATATATATAGAAATAATAAAGAGAAATGCAACTTTGGATGCAGTGAAATGGAAAAATCTGGGACCATCCTACTGGTTCCAACCACGAGCGTGTGAGGAGATGAGGATGGCCATGTTCGATCTCTATAAAACATGCAATTTCTAGCAAATTTTACAGTGACCCTTCACCTTCCAGAAAAGAAAAACCAGGAAGCAAGATGAAATAAGAGCCACAATTATGGAAGAAATGAGCCTGAAAACGGAGTTTAATTTACCTGAGTAGTGATAATGAGGAGCCAACCAGCAAAGAAAGAGATTTTTCTTCTATAAAATGCTGTAATAATATTAACAATCCCAACAGCATAAGCAGAACCATTCCCAAAAGCTGAACCAGCATTAGCAAAAATGGAAATGAGGACATGTTCCTTCATGTTAAAAGGACCCGGGTTGAGTGAAAACTTATGGGAGCCGAACCCAGGAAGATGGAACTGGGTGGTTGGGAGAACAGCAGCCATGAACCTTCCGATGGGAAGAGTAGCCACCTGAACTGTAATCTGAGTAATGATGAGAGGCTCTTTGCGGTAGGAGAAGAACTGGTTCAGAAAAGAGAGCAGTACACAAGAAAACAAACCCAAGACCCACATCCGAAACGTCCATACTGGTAGAGTCGTATCGTCTGTGTTCAGCACTGTTAAACGGACCTGCTCTATTGGAGAGAGCTCATCTTCATCTACACTGYTAGTGCTAATGGTATCTTCTTCTCTCACTAGTTTTGGGGCCTCTACTTCTCCTATGGTACCCATTGCTTTGAAGAACAATGAATGGAGTTTTTGAGTGGACAGGGAAAGGAAGGGGTGGTGGTTGTTCTTATAATGCAAATGTGAAGGAAAGACTTAAAGGAATCATAATTGTGGAGATTTTCTTTTTAATTTTTATCTTATACTAATTCATTTGGGACCCGATTAATGTTCTATATCTATGATTGAGATTGAATAAARAATTGGTGGTATTTCTATTTCTATAATATTAGTAATTTCYGGATTCTTTTCATAATATATTATTTTAGATCAATCAGTATTGGAATAAATTCCAACCAGTGTCCTTTTAATCAAAGTCAAAACTTGTTTATTATGATGATTTATTGTTTTTAATTTTGCAATTTTGAAAAAAAAAAAAGGGGAAGAGGAGGAGGAGAAGAATAGATATTTAGTTTACYTATTASTTATATATAAAATAGTAAGTGAATTTAACTCATTCGGATAGATTAATAAGTGAATTATTAAATCAAAATGAGATTCCAAATTTAATTCGTATTTATAACACTATGTTCAAAAGAATTTAGGTCGACCCCTATTTATTATCTTTTATCTATTTATATTTTTTATTATTTGATGTTAGAGCAGTAATATCTAGTTGACATTAAACTAGTAATTGTATGTCTGAGAGTTGGGCAAAAGCTTTTCCGAAAATAAAGTGGTCTCATCATAATGAGAAAGCAATTCCTCATTGATTAGGACCAAGCGACACTTTCATTGGTCAAATAAAATGAAGATGAGAGCGACATGGAATCTACCTATATTTTAATTTTCATTAATTCATATTTAAGATTTTTACGTACAATTTAAGATTGTGGTTAAAAAATATAGGACTTTCGGTGGTTTTAATGATGCAGTGAATCTTGGAGTAGGGATCATTTAATGAAGGGGCTGATGATGCAGTGAATCTTGGAAGTAGGGACAATTGGTTTATGGTCAAAATTTAGAATTGTAATTTTGACTAGAAATATTAAGACTCATTTATTAAGTACGATAAATAAGTAATCAAAGAAAAATAATTTAATTTTTAATTTTATAATTTAACGAGATTTTTTAATATGTGTTCAATAACTATGCCTGGATGAAAAAATCAGAGCAATTTTTGTCTTTTCCCTTAGTACTATTTATAGACCAATGAAAGAACAGAAAAGTCCATAACATAATTTATTTGGAGTATTATTTAGACTAACCAATCAAAACAGAGTTCAAATAATTCGTTTGCAACTTGCCGTTTGACCGACTACGGTTGGATCACAATTTTGAGTCCTTTGAATCTTTTTAAATTACAAATTAAGTTCTATAAATAGAAGTAGTGAAAATGTAAAATTAAATTTCTCTTAATAAATAAATACAATTAGCATGAGAGTAAATATTATAATATTACAATCTATYATTAATAAATGACAATTAAATAATAAATAAGATAATTGATTCTCAATTGGGATATTGCTTCCTATTGTTCAAATTCATGTTAGAGATTATATTACTCAAAGGAGCAGAAGAAGTGGTTCATTTTGATTGAAGAAGTCCACCGTGCATTAATTTGGAACCTCGTATGGTCAATGGAATATGTTTCTATCAATAACTCTTATTTTGGAACCTAAAATGGGTTTAGAAGAGAAAAAGGAACCCTCAACCAATGGATAGGGATGGATATGAATCTTTTATGTCATTCATAACTTAGGAGAGAGATTCAGATGTGACATGCTTATTTATATTATATTAAAATATGAKAATTTATGAAAGTTATTTTTAAATAACTGTGTCCCCTAACTACTTAAATATTATCAATAATAAGATTATTAGTATAAAATTTTAAAAATAAAAGAAGGGATGCATGATGGAATATATTTTTTGATCTGAACGTCTTTTTCTATAATTGAGTTTAATTTGAATTTTAGGGTTTCAAATGAAGTTACTTAGAATATAAAAAGTCATTATAACTAAATGAATTCAATTATGTATAAAAAAAAATAACTAAAAGGAAAAGGATTTTACATGGAGAAATCTAAAACAACTTAAAATCAACAAAAGATAGCATAATTATAAAAATAATTATCAAATCTCAAATGCACATAGATAGAACCTAAACCAACATAATAACACAATATATTAAAATTTAGAGCAAATATGATCGTATCAGTACAAGGCCGAGATACGTTTTCCCATTTTCCTAAACGATTTTCTTTATGTTCAATTTCCTGATCATTTTGTCAACTTGATTAAAATTTAAGAAAAATACTATGAATTTAAACATTCACAATAACAAAACTAAGCAATCCAAACAAAATAAATATAATAAATTGAAAATTAAAATTAAAATTAGTTCAAATGATGTTATGTCGAACTTCCAATTCACATGCTTAATTCTTGTGTTGAATATATATTTTTATATATATTTAAAATATTTATTTGACACAATTATAAAGTAATAAAGAACATGTAATACAAGAACATACGATAGAGAAATATACAATGCACGTTATCTCATATTAATACCTATAAATATTAAAAATAAGTATCACACGATAAAAATTATAAAAGCAATCATCTATCATTCACCAAGATAAAATAATAACTCYAATGATTTAAAACACTTGATAACTACATCTATGCTCATCCTAATATATATTTTTACTTTAAAAAAAATTAGTTTATAATTCATGGAATCAAGTAAGGATTTGGCCAATTAACTTGAGTATGAATAATTACATGCATTTAGAATTTGCCAAATTCATAATTAAAAAGGACCTTAGGAACAGCTCGTCTTATGCTTTTGTTGTTATCAGAATTTACATATTATAAAGTTGCAACACAAAAAATATTTACTGGAAATGGTTCTTTTAGAATATAAAACAAACACATAAATTGAAATGTAATTAAAAAATTAATTAAAATTACATCACATGACTTGCCACGCTATGTWATTAGTTTTAGCATTTTGTATATATAGACTGCATCTCTACTAGCTAAGCTATTATCCTACCATTTTAACATATGATATTTGATTTGTATATTTATCATTAAAAATGAAATTTAAATCGAGTCTAATTATATTTAATGAGTACTCAACTTGTGTACTAAGTGACTACATGGACTGCAATACATAGCAATATTACACGATTGGATAAACCCTTCATAATTTAAATTTAGGTCATTTGAATTCGAGTTATTTTTCCTTTTTATATATAAAATTTAAATTTCAAATTTTTATAAATTTAAAAATTAACTGTATCTACATTAAATTATATTTTCAAATTTTCTTACTTTTTTCTTTTGAGAAACCTACAAAACGTGTATCGTTATCTTCTTTCTCAATCTATCTATCGTGTCTATCTTCATCTATTCTCTTAATTAGATATCCATCTTTCAATTAATTGGTCTTCATGCGACTTAATTGACGAGCTCAAGGTAGGGTCATAGGGATCGTCATAAATAGAAAAACATAATTCTATTTTAAAAAATAAAATAAAATTGAAAAGCATGACTGAAGCAAGCTTTTCCGTGGAATCTTAAGTAATTGAATCATTTAATGGATTAAGAATCTTTCTGCTAAGACCCAAAGTTGCTGCCGAATTTGACCTTTGGTTACTTCGTATTCGGCTGGCTCACTGGTCATAGCATGCCTTTTTGGGGCTTTTTACCTTTTTGCCCGTTGTATAAATTAATTTCGCAACTAGCCCTTTTAATGTGATTTTTTTTTTCCAATGCATTCATCTAATGAATTCTCAAAATTTAAAAATTCAAAAGAAATTTTATTTTTTCAGTTTTCTTGACATCAAAATTGTATTTAAAAGAAGAAATTGATAATGCATCTCCCCATTACACAAAATTGTTCTTCTCTTTTCTTTTTTTTTTCCTTTAAAAATTTTAAAATCAAAAGAGATAAAATAATAAAATCGAATAAGAATGTCTCCTTGTTAGAATTAGACCATTTGCATAGTTAGCTATAAAAGGGGATCAAAGTCCCCGGCAAATAGCCTAGCGAGGCAAAGGTGAATGAATGCTCTAGGGCAACTTTATTCTTTTTGTGACTGTCTGTACATGACACCTTTTTATTTCTGACTTGTTAAGATACATCCTGCGGTTTACATTCTCCACAAAGTCCTAGGGGCCACAGCATCGGGTTTTCTTATAAAAGGGGATCAAAATGATAGAAAGCAAATAAAACTGCCTTCATGTAAATCACTGATGATATTAATCATACCATTCACACTTCTTGATATATAGTATATTGAATATAGAATTAGGATAGACAATGGCTCATCTTATGAGCAGATATAAACTAAAGAAATCAAATTTAAATAATACAAAACACGGGCTTGAATGACAAACTGAATCAGAGGTCAAGAAGTGCCCTTTGAATTGGCAGATATGTTGATCACAAATTCGTAAGGATGTGCTAGATTATGCACATTAACAAGCAGGAGTTGCTCAGGAGCTCAAAACCAAAATTAGCAAACTGACCTTGAAAAAATTCAGGACAAGTTTTCATTTTCAGTGTAATCACCTCCATGTTGATACATTTTATCAATATTGTTCTACTGGTTTTTCTATTTACAAGTCGCTCCTTGTGAGACATTAAAAAACATTACAAACAGAATAAAGCTCATTATGCTTTTAAACTATTACTATGATAAGAAGAAATAAATGAGGAGACATTACAGAATTTTCATGTATGTCTTAGATCTTCTAATCCATCATACAAASAAAGTGCTAAGAAACGTTTGTCTCCAATTCTAAAATTGATGCCTGGGATGAGAGTATGCTTTCCTCTGTTGTATTTAAGTATGTCAGAGAACTACCAAGTACAAGCTTGTTCCTGTTAGCTAGGTTAAACAGGTATTCATTCAGGAACTTTAACTTGCCTAAAAGATGCTGATGTACATAGAGTTAGTTTTGTTCTAATCATCAAGCAGAAGAAAAGGAACATGCAAAAGGCGTAAATCCATGCAAAAATGTTTAATGACAAAAGATGGATCACCAAGATGAAGATTACTATGCTTATATATTATATAAGACTGCTGAAATCCCCACAAGAACATTTTCCACTTTCAAATCTGTGCAGCCGTTTACTATCCCGTATAATGATTGTCCGTGCAGTTGATATTGAGATATATTTCAAAAAGTTATGGCAATTCCTACACATGCTAATGCTCTTGTTAACTCGTATTGGTGCAGCATTTGATGCATMTAACAATCCAAATYKAACTGCAAACTTRTCACTGTGATGAARGGTGGAGACGATAGTTTCCTCACCTTCGTCGTTTATCACCTCTAAGCTTGTTTGAAGCTCATAACCAAGAGGCTTAGCTCTCTCATGCAAGTCCTCTAATAACTCAATCACRTCTCCTGTTGCGTGCCGTGGATCACCTGCCTTAAATGAATAAACCTTGTCTTTAATGCTTATCCAACTCCAGTCCTTTAGTTTTCCGATTTTTTCGGCTTTCATCATTTTTCTCACCTTTGAAACATCTTTCCATCTCCCCGCTGATAAATACATYTTTAACAACAAGAAATAGTTCTTTGAATCTTTTGCATTAAGGTTGAGCAGTTGCTCTGCTGCATAGAAACCTAAATCTAATTTTCCATGACTTCTGCAGCCTGCAATCAGGATCGACCATATAACCTCATTTGGTTCAAATTCCATCTTTCTAACAAAATCAAAAGCTTCTTCTAACCGACCTAACCTCACGAACATATCAATCAGGCATGCATAATGGTCCATAACAGGCTTGATTTTGTACTCCGATTTCATCATCTTGAAGTAAGCTAATGCCTCTTRAACCATTCCAGCTTGGCTGCAAGCTGCAAAAATGCCGACAAATGTTATCTTGTTTGGCCTAACTCCAATAAACCTCATATCCTCAAAAAGTTGCAATGCCTGTCTGGATTGGCCATGTTGTGCAAAAGAAGTAATTAGGGAAGTCCAGGATATTAAATTTCTGGTGGACATCTCTACAAAAGCTTTACTTGCTCTGTGGATGCTTCCACATTTGCTATACATGTTAACTAAGGCAGTCCCAACAACCACATCAGACAAGAACCCAGATTTAATTGTTTGAGCATGAACCTGTTCTCCTTGATCCATAGCCGCTAAACTACTGCACACAGTCAATACGCTTGAAAACGTGAATAAATCAGGTCTTAAGCCAGATTGGTTCAATCTCTTGAAAATCTCAAGTGCCTGAATCCCACTGCGATATGCTGAAACACTGTCTTCTGCAATATCCATCATCTGAGCATGGCCTGCAATCATGGCATTCCAAGTTACCAAGCTGATATTTTCCATTCCATCAAATAGCTTCTTCGCCTCCCTCACCAGTCCACCTTTCAAGTACAAATACATAAGTGAATTCATTACCTGTAAATTGGATCCATACTCGAGTTTAATGCTCAAACCATGAACCTGTGATCCCACATCCAAAGCCTMCATWACACAACACAAGCTCAAGACACTAGTCAACGTAAACRCATTTGGCTCGACACCCTCATACATCATCTGAACAAAKAGATCCACTCCTGCTGCTGAATTCCCATTATCCCCACAAGCYGATATCACYCTGGTCCAAGAAATCACATTCTTTTCATCAATCACTTGAAATGCCTTAATTGCAGAATCGAGAACACCACTCTTAGAATACAAGCTACATAGGGCATTCCCAACACTGGTATCATCAGCAATCCCATACTTCAAAATATACCCATGTATTTGCTTTCCTAACTCAAAATTAGACAACGAAGAACAAGCATTCGATATGATTCCTAAAGTGTAATTCGTAGGGTACCRTCCAACTCTCAACATTTCTCCAAAGACACTAATTGCAATCTCTGGTTGTGAATTACAAACATATCCCGACATCAATGATGTCCATGACACTACATTRCTTTTCGGCAAATTGTCAAAAACTTTCCTGGCACTTTCCATTGTCCCACATTTTGCATATACATTAACGAGAAATGTCATGATAAACAAATCCTGATGCGTGCCGGTTTTTACGATGTCCGCATGAATTCCTTGCGCTTGTGAAGGTGACTTATTGTCTATACATTCTTGCAACAAAGGAAGATAAGCAGATGATTCAACTTGCACATTACCTTCTCTTACAACGGATATTGCTTCTTTCAAGTCCAACCCAAATGAATCCAAAGGTTTATCCAACTGGGTTGTGTTGCTYATATTTCTCTATAACAAGAAAAGGCAAGARTTCAATCKCCACAAGTGCCTCTGATTACAYAATTACATGTAACATGAAGTACATTGAACGCAGTATAGCTTACCTTGTCGAATGAAAAAGAAGAATTTGGGGTCTGTTTCTTGAAGTCGGGGTCGAGTTTGAGAGCGTTCCCAACTACAACAGAAGGCAAGGAAGCCATGTAATTCAAATACGTACAACAGAGAATGAATCTTTTAGCTATATTTCATGTTCCCTCCGAGAAATACTTTATCTTCGTTTCATCACCTGTGTTTGGATGGAATTGAATTACAAATCCTTATACCAGATGAGGAATAATTATTAGTAGATAATAGACTCTTGAACTTGCCAGGTCATCTTGGCCGATGGGACCTAGTGATGTAGCAATGTAGGAAAATATGTTATGTATCAATATAACATACTTGATACTTTAAGTTATATTACTTACTATTCAAGCTATACAAATATTATACAAAATATATACTTGCTATTGAACCTATATAAATATTATATAAAATATATACTTGCTATTCAACCTATACAAATATTATATAAAATATATAATAACACCTCCCTTAAGTTGGAGCATGAAGATCACAACTGCCCATCTTGCGAAGTAAGGGATCAAACTGTTGTCTCCCAAGGGACTTAGTAAAGATGTCAGCCAACTGGGAAGAAGTGAAAACGTGGGATGTAACCACCAGGCCATCCGCAATGGTATRGCAAATAAAATGCAAATCCACCTCAATGTGCTTAGTTCGCTAATGAAATACATGATTATGAGCAAGATGAAGAGCTGATTGACTGTCACAATATACCTGCATAGGCATCACCTGTCGAACCTCCAAATTTGCCGATAGACCCTTTAATCATTTCAATTCACATATCAAGTAGCAAGAGCCCTATATTCACCTTCAGCGGAAGATCATGATACAGTCGGTTGTTTCTTGGTTTTCCAAGAGATAGGYGAATCACCAAGAYATACCAACCATCCTGTAACAGAACGTTGTGTCTTTTGGCAACTTGCCCAATATGAATCACACCAACCAGAAAGACTAAGCTCACAATCAGAATTCAAAAGAATACCCTGACCCAGAGAGCTCTTCAGATATCTCATGATTCTCAAGGCTACCTGTCAGTGATCCTGTAAAGAGTTCTGAAGAAACTGAGACAAAATGTGAACTGCATAAGCCAAATCAGGACTAGTAAAGGACAAGTATAGCAATCTCCCAACCATGCGCCTGTAGGATTCAGTTGCAGCCGAGGTGGACTGGTAGACTCTGCTAGTTTGTGATTCGGCTCCATCAGAAAACTAACAGGTTTCGAACCCAGCTAACCACGCTCAGTAATAATATCTAATGTATACTTGCATTGACATAATGAAATCCCCTCTGAACTCCCTGCAACCTCTATTCCGAGAAAATATTTCAGTACTTCAAGGTCCTTCATATGAAAACAGGAACTGAGATAATTCTTAAAACCAGCTAAAGCACCTAAATCATTCCCAAAAATAATCAAATCATCTACATAAATCAGAACATGCAATTCAAAATTCTCTTTCAAATAAAAGAACAGGGAGGAATTAGAATAAGACTATGTAAATCCATATGAAATCAGAGAAGCTGTCAACTTAGCAAACAAACATCATGGTGCCTGTTTTAGTCCATAAAGTGACTTACGCAGACGACACACTTTGTTAGGCTCACTATGCGTAAAACCTGGGGAAACTTCATATACACCTCTTCTGTCATATCTCCATAAAGAAATGCATTATGTACATCCATCTGATATAGGATCCACCCTCTTATAGCAGCTATAGCAAGAAATGCATGAACAGTGGACATCTTGGCTACCGGAGCAAAAGTATCAGAATAATCGATCCTCTCTACTTAGTGATTACCGAATACAACTGATCTGACCTTCAAAGGCTCAACATTGCCATCTGAGTTGTACTTGATTTTATACACTCATCTGCTACCCAATGCTTTGTGTCTGGTGGGTAAATCTACAAAACTCCAAGTCCCATTTTCTTCCAAAGCTCAAATTTCATTCTCCATAGCTTTACACCAACCTGCATGCTTCGAAGCCTGAAGATAGGAAGTGGGCTCAACACCTGCAGTAACAGCTGCAAGAAAATCTCTGTGTCTTGCAAAAAAAATATCATAACTCATAAAGTGTAAAATAGGATACCGAGTACCTAAAGAAGAGTTGGAGTCAGATGAATAAAGACGAAGGGGGTAATATAATCACTCAGTCGAGAAGATCAGACCTTGTTTTGCATACCACGCCCCAAGCTTGCTGGAAGAGCTATTGCCATAGCCTGGGACGGGCTCGAAACAGCCTGCTGATTAGCGGTTGTTGCTGTCGGACTGTCAAAACTCGGGAAAGTAACCTCAGGTTCGCTAGCTACAAATTCAGGTTCAGGTGTTGGTACCGAACTCGCATATTTGACTTTCAAATCCACATTATCAGACTCCAAATTAATCCTCCCATTTGTAACTCCAAGATCACTATCCCCACTACCATAAAGAAAATCTTTTTCATAAAAAGTAACATCTCTCGAAGCAAAAAACTCCTTAGTCTCCAAATCATATAATTTCCATCATTTCTTATCAAAAGGGTAACCCATAAAAATACATTTCCTACTCCGACTAGCAAATTTATCCTTCTTAGAATGCAAATCAAGTGCATAACACAAACACCTAAAACTGCGAATATTATCATAAGACGGGGTAACACCATACAAAATTTCATAGGGACTTAAACTTCAAAACTCGAGATGGGATCCTATTGATTCAATAACAAGCAGCAAGGACACACTCACCCCAAAATTCAATAGGCAACCCCCCTTGAAAACACAGAGCACAGGCGACATTTAAAATGTGTCGATATTTTCTCTCCACCCTCCCGTTATGCTACGGTGTTTCTATATAAGATGTTTGAAAGAAAATCCCTTGTGCAGAAAAATATGATCTCAAACAATTAAATTCAATGTCATTATCACTACGAACATGGGAAACATCATAACCAAATTGGCATTTTACCATAGAAATAAATTTGAGAAATAAGGAATACACTTCAGTTTTGTCGGATAGCAAAAGAACCTAAACAGCTCTACTAAAATCATCCACCAGAGTTAAGAAATACCGTGCCTCACTTGAAGGTGGAACACAATATAGTCCCCAAAGATCACAGTGAATAAGCTCAAAAATCCGACTAACTCTATTAGCACTATCAATAAAAACATCTTTCGTTTGTTTAGCCTGGTAGCAAACATCACAGACTTTATTCGAACTATTACGACTAATAAAAGGTAAATGCTGTAAAACACCTTCGAAAGGATGTCCCAATCTGCTATGCCAAATGTCCACATCTGTCGCTTGGAATGTAAGAACTTTTGATTGCAGAGAAGGTGGAACAGCATACTAGAAGAAAAGACCCCCCTTCATTTACCTACTCCAATCACGGTCCTCGTACATCGGTCTTGAATAACACACAAATCATAAGTAAATAAAACATCACAGCACTGATCACCAATCAAATGTGTAACAGAAATTAAGTTACAGTTCAAATTAGGAACATAAAGGACATCCTTCAAGCTCAAAGTATCAGTAAAATCAACTCTACTCCGCAAATTCGAGTTAATAATACTACCATAAGGCAAAACCACTTGATTAAATAACCTCTCATGATAGTCAACTAAACAATGTACGATACACGTAGCATGTACTATAACATCGATATCCAAAATCCATGGTAAATTGGAAGACACGCCCATCAACCAATCAGAGGAAGTGTCATTATCAATTAAATTCATCAAACGGGACCACTGCTCACTGGAAAGGGGGGAATAGGTCCTGTTGCTACAGGAAAATTTGCGGGTTGTCGCTGCTGCTGGATCAGGCCCGTCTACTGGAGGCCTGTTTGTTGCTGGACCAGACCTGACTAGAGGCCCAACTGCTGCTGGACCAGACTACTAGCTGATGGACTTGGGTTGCTGCAAATTTGGTAGAGCTAGTGGCTGCTAGCTGGACTGCTAACATGTAATATAAGAACATACGATACAAAAATATACAATGTACATTATCTCATGTTAATACCTATAAATATTAAAAACAAGTATCACACGATAAAAATTGTGAAAGCAAACATATATCGTTTACCAAGATAAAATAATAACTCGAATGATTTAAAACAGTTGTTATCTACATCTCTACTCATCCTAATATATATTTTTACTTTTAAAAAAATTAGTTTATAATTCATCGAATTAAGTGAGAATTTGGCCAATTAACTTGAGTATGAACAAATTACATGCATTTAGAATTTGCCAAATTCATAAGTAAAAAAGACCTTAGGAACAGCTCGTCTTATGCTTTTGTTGTTATCAGAATTTACATATTATAAAGTTGCAACACAAAAATATTTATTGGAATTGGTTCTTTTAGAAGATAAAACAAACACATAAATTGAAATGTAATTAAAACATTAATTAAAATTACATCGCATGACTTGCCACGCTATCTAATTAGTTCTAGCATTTTATATATATAGATTGCATCTCTACTAGCTAAGCTATTATCCTACCATTTCAACATATGATATTTGATTTGTATATTTGTCATTAAAAATTAAATTTAAATCGAGTCTAAATATATTTAATGAGTACTCAACTTGGGTACTACGTGACTACATGGACTACAATATACAGCAATATTATACGATTGGATAAACCCTTCATAATTTAAATTTAGATCATTCGAATTCAAGTTATTTCAATTTTGTGTTGGAGAAACTCATAAAGAAAATAAAATTTTATAACTTTATTTATTTCATTTATAAGATTCGAACTCGATATCTTACTTAAAATATACTAAACTCATTATCACTTACATCAAGAATCACATATATACATGGAAAAATGATTATTGGCTCAACTTGATTCGGATTATGAGGAATTTTTTTGTATTATTTTATATTCAATTAAAATTTTACCTTTATTTCCTTTTTATATATAAAATTCAAGTTTCAAATTTTTATAAATTTAAAAYTTAACTGTATCTATATTAAATTATATTTTCAAATTTTCTTATCTTTTTCTTATGAGGACCCCACAAAACGTATATTGTTATCTTGTTTCCCAATCTATCTATCTTGGTCTATCTTCATCCATTCTCTTAATTAGATATCCATCTTTCAATTGATTGGTCTTCATGCAACTTAATTGATGAGCTCAAGGTAGGGACGTAGGGATCGTCATAAATAGAAAAACATAATTCTATTTTAAAAAATAAAATAAAATTGAAAAGCATGACTGAAGTAAGCTTTTCCGTTGGAATCTAAGTAGTTGAATCATTCAATGGATTAAGAATCTTTCTACTCAGACACAAAGCTGCTGCGGAATTTGACCTTCGGTTACTTCGTATTCGGCTGGCTTACTAGTCATAGCATGCCTTTGTGGGGCTTTTTACCTTTTTGCCCGTTGTATAAATTAATTTCGCAACTAGCCCTTTTAATGTGACTTTTCTTTTTTTTTTCTTTTCAATGCATTCATCTAGTGAATTCTCAAAATTTAAAAATTCAAATGAAATTTTATTTTTTCATTTTTCTTGACCCCAAAATTGTGTTTAAAAGAAGAAATGGATAATGCATCTCCCCACTACACAAAATTGTTCTTCTCTTTTCCTTTTTTTTTCCTTTAAAAATTTTAAAATCAAAAGAGATAAAATAATAAAATCGAATAACAATGTCTCCTTTTTAGAATTAGACCATTTGCATAGTTAGTTATAAACGGGGATCAAAGTCCCCGGGAAATAGCCTAGCAGAGCAAAGGTGAATGAATTTTCTAGGACAACTTTATTCTTTTTGTTACTACCTGTATACAGCAACTTTTTATTTCTGACTTGTTAAGACATCCTGCAGTTTACATTCTCCACAAAGCCCTYGGGGCCTCAGCATTGGGTTTTCTTATAAAAGGGCATCAAAATGATAGAAAGAAAATAAAACTGCCTTCATGTGAATCACTGTTGATATTAATCATACCATTCACACTTCTTGATATACAGTATATTGAATATAGAATTAGGATAGACAATAGCTCATCTCATGAGCAGATATAAACTAAAGAAATCAAATTTAAATAATACAAAAGACAGGCTTGAATGACAAACTGAATCAGAGGTCAAGAAGTGCCTTCTGAATTGGCAGATATATTGATCACAAATTCMTAAGAATGTGCTAGATTATGCACATTAACAAGCAGGAGTTGCTCAGGAGCTCAAAACCAAAATTAGCAAACTGAACTTGAAGAGATCCAGAACAAGTTTTAATTTTCAGTGTAATCACCTCCATATTGATACATTTTATCAATATTGTCCTACTGGCTTTTCTATTTACAAGTCGCTCCTTGTGAGACATTAAAAAACATTACAAACAGAACAGAGCACATTATACTCGTAAACTATTACTATGATAAGAAGAAATAAATGAGYAGAGATTACAGAATTTTCATGTATGTCTTAGATCGTCTAATCCATCATACAAACAAAGTGCTAAGAAACGTTTGTCTCCAATTCTAAAACTGATGCCTGGGATGAAAGTATGCTTTCCTCGGTATTTAAGTACGTCAGAGAACTACCAAGTACAAGCTTGCTCCTGTTAGCTAGGTTAAACAGGTATTCATTCAGGAACTTTAACTTGCCTAAAAGATGCTGATGTACATAGAGTGTAATTTTGTTCTAATCATCAAGCAGAAGAAAGGAACATGCAAAAGGCGTAAATCCATGCAAAAATGTTTAATGACAAAAGATGGATCACCAAGATGAAGATTACTATGCTTATATATTATACAAGACTGCTGAAATCCCCACAAGAACATTTTCCACTTTCAAATCTGTGCAGCCGTTTACTATCCCGTATAATGATTGTCCGTGCAGTTGATATTGAGATATATTTCAAAAAGTTATGGCAATTCCTACACATGCTAATGCTCTTGTTAACTCGTATTGGTGCAGCATTTGATGCATTTAACAATCCAAATGCAACTGCAAACTTTTCACTGTGATGAATGGTGGAGACGATAGTTTCCTCACCTTCGTCGTTTATCACCTCTAAGCTTGTTTGAAGCTCATAACCAAGAGGCTTAGCTCTCTCATGCAAGTCCTCTAATAACTCAATCACCTCTCCTGTTGCGTGCCGTGGATCACCTGCCTTAAATGAATAAACCTTGTCTTTAATGCTTATCCAACTCCAGTCCTTTAGTTTTCCGATTTTTTCGGCTTTCATCATTTTTCTCACCTTTGAAACATCTTTCCATCTCCCCGCTGATAAATACATGTTTAACAACAAGAAATAGTTCTCTGAATCTTTTGCATTAAGGTTGAGCAGTTGCTCTGCTGCATAGAAACCTAAATCTAATTTTCCATGACTTCTGCAGCCTGCAATCAGGATRGACCATATAACCWCATTTGGTTCAAATTCCATCTTTTTAACAAAATCAAAAGCTTCTTCTAACCGACCTAACCTCACGAACATATCAATCAGGCATGCATAATGGTCCATAACAGGCTTGATTTTGTACTCRGATTTCATCATCTTGAAGTAAGCTAATGCCTCTTCAACCATTCCAGCTTGGCTGCAAGCTGCAAGAATGCCGACAAATGTTATCTTGTTTGGCCTAACTCCAATAAACCTCATATCCTCAAAAAGTTGCAATGCCTGTCTGGATTGGCCATGTTGTGCAAAAGAAGTAATRAMGGAAGTCCAGGATATTAAAMTRCTGYTGGACATCTCTACAAAAGCTTTACTTGCTCTGTGGATGCTTCCACATTTGCTATACATGTTAACTAAGGCAGTCCCAACAACCACATCAGACAAGAACCCAGATTTAATTGTTTGAGCATGAACCTGTTCTCCTTGATCCATAGCCGCTAAACTACTGCACACAGTCAATACGCTTGAAAACGTGAATAAATCAGGTCTTAAGCCAGATTGGTTCAATCTCTTGAAAATCTCAAGTGCCTGAATCCCACTGCGATYTGCTGAAACACTGTCTTCTGCAATATCCATCATCTGAGCATGGCCTGCAATCATGGCATTCCAAGTTACCAAGCTGATATTTTCCATTCCATCAAATAACTTCTTCGCCTCCCTCACCAGTCCACCTTTCAAGTACAAATACATAAGTGAATTCATTACCTGTAAATTGGATCCATACTCGAGTTTAATGCTCAAACCATGAACCTGTGATCCCACATCCAAAGCCTMCATWACACAACACAAGCTCAAGACACTAGTCAACGTAAACRCATTTGGCTCGACACCCTCATACATCATCTGAACAAAAAGATCCACWCCTGCTGCTGAATTCCCATTATCCCCACAAGCYGATATCACYCTGGTCCAAGAAATCACATTCTTTTCATCAATCACTTGAAATGCCRTAATTGKAGAATCGAGAACACCACTCTTAGAATACAAGCTACATAGGGCATTCCCAACACTGGTATCATCAGCAATCCCATARTTCAAAATATACCCATGTATTTGCTTTCCTAACTCAAAATTAGACAACGAAGAACAAGCATTCGATATGATTCCTAAAGTGTAATTCGTAGGGTACCCTCCAACTCTCAACATTTCTCCAAAGACACTAATTGCAATCTCTGGTTGTGAATTATAAACATATCCCGACATCAATGATGTCCATGACACTACATTRCTTTTCGGCAAATTGTCAAAAACTTTCCTGGCACTTTCCATTGTCCCACATTTTGCATATACATTAACGAGAAATGTCATGATAAACAAATCCTGATGCGTGCCGGTTTTTACGATGTCCGCATGAATTCCTTGCGCTTGTGAAGGTGACTTATTGTCTATACATTCTTGCAACAAAGGAAGATAAGCAGATGATTCAACTTGCACATTACCTTCTCTTACAACGGATARTGCTTCTTTCAAGTCCAACCCAAWTGAATCCAAAGSTTTATCCAACTGGGTTGTGTTGCTYATATTTCTCTATAACAAGAAAAGGCAAGATTTCAATCACCACAAGTGCCTCTGATTACAYAATTACATGTAACATGAAGTACATTGAACGCAGTATAGCTTACCTTGTCGAATGAAAAAGAAGAATTTGGGGTCTGTTTCTTGAAGTCGGGGTCGAGTTTGAGAGCGTTCCCAACTACAACAGAAGGCAAGGAAGCCATGTAATTCAAATACGCACAACAGAAATGAATCTTTTAGCTATATTTCATGTTCCCTGTGAGAAATACTTTATCTTCGTTTCATCACCTGTGTTTGGATGGAATTGAATTACAAATCCTTATACCAGATGAGGAACAATTATTAGTAGACAATAGACTCTTGAATTTGCCACGTCATATGGGCCCACAGGACCTGGTGATGTAGTACATAATCAAATAGTTAGTTACTTTTAGCGGGAACAGGCATTTCCACATTTGCTCCCCCTCTCATGATCTTTCATTTGTTTTCCCGTGAAACCTTGACTTATAACTTCATGAGTTTAATAATTTTTCATTTGCTAAATAAAATTAACCCTATTATATTATATTATTTTCTCCTAACTTTTCCTTTCGCTTATTATTTGTATAACTCGACATAATATAAAATTAAAAATATAAAATATTAAAAATAATTATATTTAAAATTAATTATTAAATGCTTTAATTAAATTTAACTTCCAAATTAAAAAGAAAATAATAAAATATTTAACGTCCAAAAATTCAATTATCCTTCAAACTTTAATTTTCATAGTAAAATATTTAGACTTCAATTTTATCAAAATTTAAATTTATAAAAAATTAAATTTCACTGTAAAATTGAAACAAATATTTTTACAATAGGAATCTTCCAAATTTGAGTTCTTACTCATGTTATGTATCTCTCTCAGATCATAAGAACATCTTACATATTTTTATTCCATCTAATAATTTTAACAGACTTGAAGTCTTATAACTCATTCACAGTAATGCGGTAAACTCTAATTCCCTATTATTCCCTTTAACCATTTAAAAAGACTCCGAAATCTTCTTACTCGTCCTATATGTGAAAGCAAATCTTACTTCATATATAAAATAACAATTACAAACACCGGCACGAAGTCTTATCAATGGGAATCACACAGTACCAAACAATTACAAGATGGGTACCAAGTCTTCACTGGAGTTTCATTTGAATGAATTGGCAGACGGCCAAAAAGCTGTGTGCAAAAGATAAAGACGTCTGTTAGCTAAGAAGCAAGTCATTTGCAGATAAACTGAAACACTGTGGGGCTTGATTTAATTATAAATTGTCAATATGATTCAAGAGATAGTCCAGGTACGGACTTGAGAATGAGAATGATTCCATACACTCCATTATTACACCAGGTATTTTCTAGACACGAATTCAAGAAGCACAGAAATTGGAGTTGAAAATATGCTTGAAACCTTGGAAGGGTTATACACTGATGGGAATCAATTTAAATTAAGACTATCGTACAAATTGCGATGAGAATGTAATCCCATATTCAATTATCAGACCTGCTACACCGGACAATCTGCAATCTAGATGAATTATATAAGTAATTGGTGTTCCTGCATCTTGGATTTGAAGTCTATGCACTCGATCTGCAGCAAAATAACCAGCTGTGTAAACGGCAATGCCTTAGAGACGTGAAACCATTGAGCAGAACTACATTGATGATATATTTAAACTCAAGACGGAGGTCCAGTAAGGACACAAGAGGCTGAATAAAACTATGCATAAACATTACCAAAACTTGCAGGTCTAGTAGCAGTTATGCAAAAGGAATTGAAACAGATAAAGAAATAACTTGCAAGACTAGCGTTAGGTGTACAACTAAAGATTTGACACTCATATTCGGTCATGTCTAATATTTGCTACATAACAAAGTTGAATGATTGCCATGATGAAAACTCATGTAATGTCTATCTTTCCTAGTTTAACTTTCAGCAAAATGGAGAAGAGCAAAATTGTCCTTAATCTATCATTGACATTAAGACCCTGTTCTCGATTGCTTAAGTTGCTTTCATTTTAGCTTAAAGAAGCTGAAGAAAGCTATTTCAGATAAACTATCCTGGAAGTGCTTTCCGAAACAGCTCTTGCTTATTCATGCAGTTGAGAACAAATTATTATATTAATTTTTAAAACAGTTTTTGTCAAAAGCGCCCTCTTTTTCCCCTCAAATGCTTAAAAGAAGCTTCAGCAATTCAGAATAAGCCCTAAAATAACTATTAACGGAGCTAAAAGATACAACACTAACAATAATGGAGAATCAATTGTTCTACTCTTACAAAAGGTTAACTTTAACCATGGAAAAAAGGATTTTCAGCTCGCAATGAATCTGGGGCCAAGAGGAAGCAGAAAAAATAATTGGATGGCCAATAATAACTCATATTGACTTTGACATATAGAATAACAACATTGCACTTTGATCATTACCCTGAAAAGGGAAGCAGTGGCTGGGTGCCACAATGAAATTTCTGGAATTAACTTTAATCTAAAACTTTGACGATGACCAAAAGCCATAATTTCATGCATTACCCCTAAAAAACCTTTTCTTTTTCATTGGTCCCCACTCCATCTTGATGGATTTCTACAATTCATTCTTGAAAACTAAAAACCCAGTAATTGGATCCTAAAGTATTTGCTTATAATCAAGAAAACGCAATATACAATACCGAAAAAGGAGTCAGCTGCTTCATCAATCCTTGTATTTCATTGTCTCCTTCTCAAACCCAATTGTTGGGAATTGTTTCGCATACTCTTCAACCTCATGCCTCAGCTGTGCAATCTCAGATACATTAGCATCTGACTTCATAGTAGCCACAAAGTCCTTTAATTTTGTTCCTGAAATTTGGAACACAAAACGGAGCACCATAAGCAAAGAACTGACCAATTTATGAAGTTTTAGATTTCAAAGCAATTCTAGTAAGTGAGAATATTGAACAAACTAATAAAACCTTGGCTCTCAGCCCTGATCTTCAGAGCCAACTTCACAGCAGCATCAAAGAACTCGGCAACCTTAACAAAATCCTCTTCGACAAATCCCCTAGATGTGAGAGCCGGAGTTCCTAAATCACCAGACACGAATAAACATAAGTGAATCACCAGACCAGGTCAAGATCAAGATGATGATCAAAAGTTAATATCTTTACCCATGCGTATGCCGCCAGGTACCATGGCAGACACATCCCCAGGAACAGTGTTTTTATTAGCTGCAATGTGTACCGATTCTAGAACTTTCTCTACCCTAGAACCATCAATATCCTGCATAGAGAAGTATAATGATTTGGAGTTTTGAAGACCTAAAAAAATAAAAAATTGTTGAGAAAATGGCAATTGAAACTGCACTGGTTCATTATGGGAACAATGAAAATAGATACGAAGTATCTCAGACAATAGGAGGGGTATCCTCCAAAATAACTGGCTTCAGACTAAATATATTGCAGCCTAGGAATATACATATTCATTCAACAATTTGTGCACTGCATAACTAATGTAGCAAATTTTTACAAACAAAAATTTCCAGAGAGCCCTACTCAATCCCTTAAAGATTAACTTCAAAAGATTATTGAACAACCTATAAAACAACTACTATAAGGGTAACATCTATGATCCAACTCCCAGGAAAAGCCTCATGCTGAATTTACTCCTTTATGGTATCAAATATAGGACCCTAGACATAAGATAAACCACATCAAAGCACAAAGATGTAACTAAGAGAAGTTTCCAGGTAAGAACTTTAAATAGAAATAATGATACCCAAACAGTTGCTGAGTAAGGATCAATTCAATATCCAAATACCTTTTTCCGCAAATTTACCAATACGAGATGGTTCTCAGTGCCACCAGATACAAGGTCATAGCCCTTGGCTAACAAAGTCTGCAATCCAAAGATAATCATAGTTGTCAATCATGGCTAAAATTGACCAAGTATGATCAAGATACCAGACTTCAACAGAACCAAAACACTTGCAATAACTTAGACATAAGAAGTAAAAGTTCCTGGAATGCATGTCGGTACCTCTGCGAACTTGGAGCAATTGCTAAGAACTTGTTCTTGATATGCCTTATACTCTGGTGTCATGGCCTAAAAGCACGAAACATTACCAAAAAGGCATGAAATGGAAATAGAACAACACATGAGAAAGAATTAGATCTGTGAAAATCAAAAGTAGAGTTTAAAAAGAATACCTGTTTCAGTGCAACTGCTAAGGCAGTTATTGTGTGATTGTGGGGACCCCCTTGAAGGCCAGGAAAGACAGCTTGATTGATTTTGTCTTCATAGTCGTACAAAACCTGTTTGATCAAACTTAAGTATTATAAGAAATGAGATAAATAACACATTGGCTAAATACATTTCAAATTATCCTGTTAATCAGCCATAATCCTCCCTTTCCCATTATATTTCTTCTCTTTCATATGTGAGATATATGTATGTGTGTGTGTGTGTGTCTGTGTAGGAGGAGTGGTAAAGGATGACAAATAGGGAGCCAGCAAGAGTTAATTACGAACATAGAGCGAGATACTTATGAAATTACACTTTTTTTAGTACATCTATATCGAGATGGCAAACTTTCTCCAAAGTATGTGAGACAAGTCGAGTGATCTAGACTGTTGCACTAGGCGGATTAAAAAAAAAAAAAAACCTATAAACATATATATTATGAAGTAAAATTAAATTCAAAAAGAAGAACTCACTTCTTGTCCTTGTTTGTTAATCTCTTTTATCCCCTTCCTGAAGAAGATCATTGCTCCACGTGGACCCCGTAGTGATTTGTGTGTTGTGGTTGTAACAACATCAGCAAATTCAAATGGTGAAGGAATGACACCAGCAGCAACCAACCCACTAATGTGTGCCATATCAGCCAACATAACAGCCTTTTGCTTGTCGCATACCTATCGAATTCACCCGAACTTAAATTTACTACTGGTTACAGTAATTCTTGAAGTTAGAACAATGCATATTGTTGATCAAACAACTAGAGGCTTAAGCTTAAGTTTACCTTTCTGATTCGTGCATAATCATATAGCCGTGCATAAGCACTTGCACCAGCTACTATTAGTTTTGGCCTGAAAAGTGCTGCACTTTTTTCCATCTGCAATGGAACCATTATATTTTAAATTATGCAATTCTTCAATAATGTACATTGAAGAAGCTTTACGGAAAAAAATTACTCGAGAGAAAAGACATCTGAGATGGACAAGATTCATCTGTTACTGGTAGCATATGCAAAAGTAGATGTACAACTAAAAGCATGGAGAAAAAGATCAAAACTTTATACAGAACAGATAATTATAATCTTTTACAAAAAATACAACATCTTGTATCACCCAAGGCATAAATCCAGAAATTAGAATAAAAAGCTGAAAATTGTTTTAGACATGAAATTACAGGACATCCGACAATTATAAGATTGCAGGAACCTTTTTCAGTACAACAGCCATTTGTATGCCCAATACTGCAATMATTTCGAAGTCCCTAATTTAGGTCCTCAGATAGTTGAGCCTCCAATAATCAGTGATATTCTGAACCCCCCCCCCCAACCCCAACTCCGAAAGAAATCAGTCATGCTTTTTTTTTTTTTTTTTTTTTTTTGGTTAATTGTTCAGTAAGTTATGTAATGGAATAGAGAACGAAGTGAAAGACAACGAGAGAGGAGAAGGGTAGTAACAGAATCTGTAGAAACTTCAAGTTTCTACACACGAGAGGTAAGGAGGGAACATTAATTCTTTTTTGCACAGAAGTCTCATGTCTAGCAATAGTTAGAAACTTGAAGTTTCTACACACGAGAGGTAAGGAGGGAACATTACTTCTTTTTTGCACAGAAGTCTCGTGTCTAGCAATAGTTAGGAAAAGCCAACTTGCAACTCTCATAGAGTACAAATGAATGGCATAATAAAATTGCAACTTTTCTTGTGACCTTGTACACTGAAGTATTAGAGCATTGCTTGCACATGGTTTGGGGGTCCCCTGATAACAGTAATACTTTCAAATTACCAACACTAATGTTATAAATGAGGAATGGTAGGAGAGAAAAAAGTTAAAAAGAAAGCCATTGGCCAAGCAGAAAATTTAATATCATTTTTTCTCCTAGGATCAATTTGAAAGTCAGTTATTGCTAGCAACCAATTCATCATCAGTTGACAAGAACAAAGTAGTAGGGTGAGCAATCAATTACAGCCCTTTTAGGACAAGTCAAAGGTCCATGACAGCCAGTAATCAGACAGAAGAGAGAGGGCAAAGATACGTCGGTAGGAACACACTAAGAATACACTTATTGCCAAATGATTAAAAGAATCTCCAAAAGATAAAGTAAAGTACCTGGTCATAGTCAATGTAACCTGTGCTCTCATCTAATCTGTAGGGCATTGTCTCAAAAAAAATTGACACAGCAGATATCTTCTTTGTGTCAGTCTGCAGAAAGGGAGACAGCATACATTAGTATATAACACAAAAACTGTCCCATGCAACCTTCAATGTTAAATTTTAGGAAGATTCAATGACCTGATAACCATGTGAAAGATGTCCACCATGAGGTAGATCAAGTGCCATTATTCTTTCATGAGGCTTTAACAAAGCAGTATACACTTGAAAATTAGCAGGTGATCCTGATAGTGACTGGACATTCACTGCAAGTAAGAACAACATACAATTGTTGTGAGGAAATTATTGAGAACAAAAGTGAATTACACGAAGAACTAAAAAAACTGGCATCCATATAATTTGAATAACAGAATACCATTGAGAACAAAATTTTAAACTATATTCATGTCCTCAGCTGTGTGATCTCTGAATCATGTTATCAAGTTTTTTAAAATGAAGTAAGAAATTGAAAAATCAGATCTGGAAAGTTGAAAGTACATATAGGAATCATGATTCCTTTTATCAACTTGGTAGACATAATCTTAGACCWGAAAAGAACTATCAATCAAGTGATGATCTAATTAGTTTAACTAGCTGTTGTCCAAGATGGCCTAAATTCATTCTCAGCAAATCAAATCTCCATTTCAATCAATTCAGRTGCTCTAGTGATACAAAAGAAATTATTTCAAAAGAAGGAAAAAAGGAAATAAAAGTAATCATTAGAGTGAAGAACGTGAAAAAAGAGAACACAATACACTGGCTGCAGTTTATTGGTTTCAAAMGATACCAGAGCTAAAAGGGGAAGGGACATGCAGATCATTGAGTGAACAAAAACATGTAGCAATATATACTGTTTCAAAAAGGAATTACCAAGCAATTTACATTAGAGAACAAAAGCAGAAGTTAAAAATTATAAAAATAATTTTTCAATTTAAAAAAGTGCATTTACCTCCCCATTTTGCAGGATCCAACTGAAAAGCTTCTAAGGCACGCTTCTGGCACAATCTCTCGGCCATGTCAATGTACCTTTATGTCAAGAAACACAGTTTTAATCAGTGATTTCAGATGAGGTGTACGTACACAAAATATACTCGAAAAAAGTATTTGCATAATCAAAGTAAGGCAAACAGTGAATATTGAGAACAATCTATATATACAACGTAACATAGGATAGAATCTAAGTTGAAAATATAGTATAATCCAACATACTCGTTTCCTCCATAGTATCTAGCACCAGGGTAACCCTCGCTATATTTGTTGGTCATTATTGATCCAACTGCTTGTATCACCGAAGACGATGTAAAATTCTCCGAAGGTATAAGTTCAAGTCCCTAGGTAAATGACTACATTAGATACTACATTCTAAAACAGAAAATACAGAATAAAAGCTTTAGTGAGAGAGTTGTGGGCGAAAACTTGATGACACATTTATAAATTGTGAATAAATGCAACGTCAAGAACTGCTTGAAGTTTGATGCAAGTAAACATTTGGAACTGATTAAAACACAAAGAAAGAAATATGCATCAACGTACAAACCTTCCATTGCCTAGCCTTTTCGAGCTCAATTATGTCAGCGATCTCCGGATCAATTTCTTCAAGAGGTGCATTCAATTGTTTTATCCACTGTTTTCACAAAATTAAAAACAATATCAATACATTAGTTCTGCCACCAAAACAAGATCTAACCACATCACCGCCCACGCAGAACCCAAACAGAAAAACAGAAGTAGAAAAGCAGAAGCAAAGATTATAGATTTCACACCGTAATACGAGAATTCTCCTTTTCACGTACTGCTTGGTTAGCGACAGAAGACTGCACCGATTACGAAGCATCAAAACACAAGGAATCACCAACAACTAAAACCTCAAAAATGAATTAATACATTCATAAAATAGTCTGTACATAGACTGACCATGTGATAGATGGAAGAGGCATTAGAGAGAGGCCTCAAAGGGGAAGAATAAGACGGAGAGCAGAGTCTGCGGAGTGCTGCTGCCATCGCCATTTTCCTTTTTCCCCAACTCTGAGAGCAGCAATGCTCTTGATTCGGTTCGTAGAGGAGCTGAGGGTTGGTGAGTGGGGATGTCGGCCTATTTAAAAATTTAAATACGTTGTTAATAAATCAAAGAACATAGAAGAAAGTGATAGTATTAATTTTCTCAAAAACCAAAAATACATATAAAGATTGTAGCCCTGACTGCAGCAGTGCATAATTAGTCATGATGGCGGACCCTACAAGATCGAACAATTTGCTGAGAGTTGGTGGTAGTGAAGGCAGTGACTGTGAGGTCGGATGGATTTTCGAGGCAACTTTGGGAAGTTAGCGACTCGATGGGTGACCCAGAGTAAACAAAATGCTGATAATATCCTATTCAGAGTCCCGTTAAGCTCTGATTATTATAAAAAAATACATGTTACCAACATTTTTCCTAGAGGATTTGGATCTTGATTCTGAGAAAAGTTTAAATACTTCAATCATAATTAAATTATTATTTCAATTTGAAAAAAACATAATGATTTTAGTACTATTTTTTAAGAGTATTTGAACGTTGATTAGAGTCCTAGAATAATATATAAAATAATATTCTTACGTATAAATGATATATTATTATGCATTTAAAAAATATATATTTAGATATAACAATAACAACCCTAAAAATAAATACAAAAAAATGAAGGGAGTATTGCATATAATTTTGCATAGAGAAAAAAATTAAAGGGAAGAAATATAAATGATATTTGGACATTTTAAATTAAAAGACATATTATTATCATAAATATTAATCCATAGGTATAAATTCAAACTAATTTTTAGTATAAAAGGAAATGAAATACTAATAATATTTAAAAAAAGTAATCAAATTTGATCCTGGTTTTCGGCCACAAAATTAAAAGAAACTAAAATAAAAGGCTAGCACTAACCTTTTTTCTTCCTTTTGTTTTTCCTTTTTGGAAAAGGACAGCCAACAAAATGCTACACTACAAATGTTCGGGTCCGAACTCAATTACGGAAAATGGGTGGGATCACCCATTGTCACCCTTTGCTTTAGATCCAATTTAGTCTTCCATTATTATTATTATTTTTTTCTGGCTTGGAATGAAACTGTATTTTGTCTTCTATTATCGTATGATTTCACTATTTCAAGAAGTTGGTATTAATAGCCACGCTTATTGGATAGTACTTGAAGTTGTTTTTGCAAAGAAAAATTATTAATAATAGAGACTCAATTATTATGGAGCATCATTGCTACATTAATCGACCACATTTTGTAGACTTTCCCCGTTTCCACTCCTGTTTGCAGTCCAGCCATATTTCAGTACTCTACTCAGTAAAGACTCATCATCATTGAATCAAATACTRCTGTGATCAACTTCAKATACTTCCTCGTTATGAAAAATAAATAAAGGACTTCAAATATTTCTTACTTCATAAGGTAAAAATGGTAGAACAACTACATTTTCTGCTGCCAACTTGGGACTTGTAAGCCAGCACCATCAAACATTACTAAAAGATTAGTTATTTTAGAGAAACTGCCAAACGAAACTTCAAGGGGCATTACAAATTTGGACCCAACCCCAAGTTTAATTACATACAAGTGATACGCGAAAACTAAGGGGATCTAGCCCCAGTTAGCAGATATTGCTCTTACTAAACCTCTGACTCCTAGGGTACTAGGACGTGAGAATATGCATCATTGTGGAAACCTATCGATCCATAAACTCCATAATGCCATGAAATGATCAACTCTACAACAGAAGGGTTTGAGCTTCTAATACAAATTGAAATCATCGTCTTTTACTCCTTGTTTTGGTGACCCTTGYCCTGCATGACTCACTAGGTGATTTCCATATAATATCCTCGAGATTGTTGCAYAAGTTCTTGTAGAACTGCATAAAAACATTTCTTACAGCATGTGAACATGTTAAAACTGCATAAACATTTTCTACAAGTGCTACAAGAAAAATTATCCAATTCTTTTTGTCACTTCTACAGTTCAGCCCMTTAGCACCATTCGAAAGAATCTGAGTTATATCCATGCATGATGCACTATTACTAATTTTTCTTTCTTTACAATTTGCATCATCAAAGAAGTAAATAAATAAAAGCTAAAGAAACTCCTTTCAGTCCTAAACACCAAAGCTTGTATAATGGTAAGTGAAAAGGTTTTCAGATTTAATTTTTCATCATCCGGCGAGAGCAAGAATCATTTTCAATTAGGCCTTGCTTCAGAAAAAGATTCACACAATTGTTTTATTTTTTCATTCATTCTCTTTCCTTTTCCTTTTCCAGCAAAAAATCTACAAAGCAGAGGAGCCTTGAACACTATGAAACCCCAATTATAGCTTACGTCTCCACCAACAGGCTAGAAACATCAGTTTCCTGATCAATACAGGGAACTACAGCTAAAGGAGTGAAGTGAGTACCAACCTTTAGATATTCACCAGTATCTCCAGCTGCTTTCTGAATATCTACCATAATAAATGTTGGAGCAACTTGAAAAATCTGCTTGACAAACAATTTATTAATTAACTTCAACGTGCCATCTAAAATATAAGCATGGATAAAGAAGGTTGACTTTTTACCTCCACAAAAACAGAGAAATGTGAAGTCTTGCTTGCAGAAAGGCCTTCCACCCTCATCTGAGACAGTGTAAATTCAAATGAATTTGAAATTTTTTTATGGAATTATTTGAATTTAAACATGTTGCAAATYAACTAACTTGGGCATATGGTATCAACTTGCAAAAGAATCTGTKATAAGAAGCAATGCTGTTCATGCTAGTTTCCTCATAAGAAATTAGGAAAAAGCGTGTCTAAGTGGCTCAATCCTACCATACGACTACAGATTATGGGTCTTGAAACCCAAAAAAATTATCTGAGCAAAAACTTGGACAGATGGTATCAACTTGGAAAAGTATTTGTTATAAGAAGCAATGCAGTTTATGCTAGTTGTAGACTAAAAATTAAGAAAACATATCTAAGGTTACAGAATCTTACCTTATAATTACGGATATGGGTCTTGAAACCCATTGACTGAACAACAACTTCCATACTTGATAAAACAACTTTTGCTGGTTTTTGCGAAACAAAACGTGTTTGATGCTTCACCAAATCCTATCAAGAAATGCAAGCATCCGCATACTCAATTAGAATGTCAAACCAGATAAATTACTATCGCTTGTTATCTGAAGTCTTGAGGAAGCAGAAAGGGAACAGTTGAGGCAGCAGATCCATAACTTGTACCTGGCCACGATCAAATAGTGCTGAAAGGTTTAATCCTTGAGAAAGTATAATTAGGTCGAAAGCATTAAGAACCAAAGGCCCCATGTCCTCATTCTCAACTTGCTCCTTCCATTGTTCTTCCTACAGCACCACATGCAGAAAATTTTTAAAGGAATGAAATGCCAAGCGGGGTGAAACTTCTAATCAGAAGAAACTAGCGTGACAGAGCCTGCCTTCCAGTAATCTTCTCTATTGGAGAGGTAGATTCCTTGACATGAAACCTAGTGCTTTTTGTTATGAGTTCATAATATGTTTGGAAAAAAGTGCAAGTCAATTTTTGGACTGAATTATTCATCAAAATTTATTTCCTCTCACAATTAGYAGCAAAACGTTGTTTTGGTGAAAAAGTCTAACAGTAAAAGATGTACTCTTGTCTGACAAGCTTGTAATGAAGCAGCAAAGCGGTTCTTAATAGACAAAAATGAATTGTCAAAAAGTGTTATCAGTATAACAGCACACTCGCTAGCAGATATGAAGCATCAAATCTAATTGATAGGAAGCATCTAGTAAAGCCTCATCAACCTGCTGCGGATTTTGGAATTAATCTATAACGAAAATGTAACAAGAAACTTATACATACATCTAGTTTTTCCACATATCAAAGAAAGAAATTGGAAGTGTTACCAACCTCTGCATCATCAAAAACAGCATTAACATCATCCAGATTAACATCTTCAATTTCAGGAAGTCTAACAGGATCATAGCTRTTTTTAAACCACTCATCATTCCTGATATCTTCAATTCGGATGCGCTGCATAAACAACAATCACTATATGAGGAGGATAGACAGCTTTTGGCAGTGGTCTATTTGAAGATAATCACTTGCACCGAGAAAGAAGATAAACTACTGACAATGAAGACCTCAATTCGACTAAAAACCAAATTCTATTTTCTTTCTAATTCTAAATTATTTAGAATTAGTAAAGAAAATAGAATCTAAAACCTTAAAAAACTGCAGTGCCTTTCAAGTAATGGGTAACAGTGTGATGGACATGGTATAATTGGTTCTAGCTAAGCAATACCAAACTCTGAGAACAAAGGAGAGAGCAATAGTAAAAACCACAAATCTCACAACAATAAAATGGCATAAAAGGGCAGTTGGTCAACTATAATTTGTACAATAATGCCTGCCTACTGATTTTTTTATGCATCATATGCCAAAACTTGCAATAAAACGAAGGGATTCTGGCCCTCCTGCAATGTCTATCATTTGCCATGGCTCCAAAGTTAACAGAAAAGCAGCTTCCAATGATGCCCAGCATTGCAGAGAACTTGAATTCAAAATGTCAAACTAAGGACTACTTCGGAAAAGCTAAAATAAAAAAWGTGCATTCCTGGAAAGACATAAATAATCGTACTTACTGTTTGAGGATTTGGGTCCAAAAGCCGATATATCAAGGATTTTGCTCCAATGGGAAACCAAGACGGGCATGAAAATTCTGCTCTGTCAATCTGCAGAAAGCAGACAAAGCATGTAAGAATTCTAAGTTTTTTATCCTCCATAATACTGCAATAAGAAACATGTTTCATCAACCCACGGTGAATGTCTCGAAACCACAAGTACTAGAAGCAAGCTTCCATGGAGCTTAGATCCAAAATCAAGCAATCGATACCAAGGAATCTACAGAAGAACCATGAAAATGGTAGGCACAATAAGTTCAATACCTTGCKATATAGCGTAGTAAGATCAACTTCATCAAATGGGAGATAACCAGCCAACAGAACATAAAGGATGACTCCACAGGACCAGATGTCTGCCACGGCCCCATCATAACCCTTGTGACTCAGAACCTAAAGAGGAAACATCATATCAATGGTGAACAGAAACTTTTGACGCACAGATAGAGTAGCAATTCAAGCCCCCACTACATCTAGAGTTAATCAGGAATTTCAGTACGACTATTATTACCTCTGGTGCCACATAGTTGGGAGTTCCACAAGTCGTCTTAAGAATGTTTACTCCCTGTGGTTTGGACACTACAGTTAGCGACCTGATAATATAGCTCCAATCAAATTCAGCAAAATCAACCCCAACTAACTTACTTCTCCAGGTAATGCACTAAGTCCAAAATCTGATATTTTCAGATTTCCTTGGGAATCTAGTAAAAGATTTTCAGGCTGTAGAACAGAAAAGCAACACAAATATTTCAGCATAAAGCAAAATAATCATAACCTTTTCCTGTTTACCAAATAAGCAAGCACCTTTAAATCCCTATGGTAAACTCCCTTACTGTGGCAATAATCCACACCATCAATCAGCTGCTGGAAGTATCGACGAGATTCAGCTTCACTAAGTCGACCATGGTGAACCTACATAGAGATGACCAACATCAATGCACATTTAAGAGAGAAAAGGCTGTGCTCACAGCATATGTAATATCAGGTTCAACCCACAGTTCACAATGTTAGAGAACTTACTATTTTGTCAAACAATTCGCCACCTGTAATAAATTCCAAGATAATATATATCTTTGTACGGCTTGCTATAACCTAACATCACAAAACTGACGTCAGAAAAACTAGAAAGTCCAGCCAAAGTTCCCCATAACATAGGGGTCCAAGACAAGAGGGCTKATTAATTTCTTTCAAACCAAATGCATAAACTCCAGATCCAAACACGTGCCTCATGTAGACGGACAACATATGGATGTCTCACAAGCTTCATTATAGATATCTCCCTTTTGATCTGCACAAGGAAAATGAAGAAAAATTGTTGAGAATTTAATTCCAGGAAGTCATACTGGCTCCTGTTCCCATAGTAAAACAGTAGGAACATTGGCCAAAAACATGGCAAATAAGTAAGAAAACAAAAAAAACTAGAATCATTACCAAAACCTCTACAATTAACGCACCTTTGACAAAAGGGCCCCTAATTTCTAGATAATCCAGAATGCTTTAGAGGCTATTTGACAAAATTCAATCCTTATTGATCACATTAATGAAAACTACCGGCTTAAGTACAATAATAATTTACCAACTCATAAGAAACCAATCTATTAGTGAATCCGCAATCAGTCCAATAACTTGGTTGCGAGAACTCAAGCAAAACACTAGTCTTCCATTCGATAGCCACAAACCTAGCTGCATTCTCACTATTTAACCGCAATTCTTTAGAACCTCCTCAAATTTGACCAAGCTTATATGCTACTTCAACATCAAATAATCCGTAGACATGCTACAATTAATTGCTGAACATACGCTTGATGAAAGCTTGATTTATTAGCCTTAGTTGAGGATTAAACAAATTCAGCACTTTCCACCTGTACTATGAAAATCCAAAACTTCGGCAAATAATCCTKCCAACAAATCTAGAATACCGAAAAACAAGAAAATAAAAAAAAAAAAAATTCGCCCCCGGATTTAGTACACGGAATACAATGCTCATAACAAAATTCCAAAAACAGAAATTGCTAGCAAAAAGGAAAAGCAAAGAGCTTTTAAAGAAAAGAAAGGAAGAAGAAGAAGTAAGCGAAATGGATAAGATAAGATAACCTGGTCGACCATCTTGTGCTTAATTATGGTGCTGCGATCGAGGACTTTCATGGCAACACTCTCACCTGTCTCTGTATTCTGTGCGAACTTCACCTTAGCGAATGTTCCTTCTCCAATCGTCCTCCCAACCTCATACTTCCCCACTTTCCTCACAACCATTTCTCCTCAACAAAAATAAATTCAAATGTTCAAATTTCCTTCTGCCTCTTCAATAACGATCTCCTCCTTCAAATTTCCAGCATTTTCATCTTAATTGTTTTCAGAAAAGCAAACTGACCTTTACGAATAAGCTCATCTTCAGCACTTTTTAGTTTTGATTAAGTCTCAATCATCTTGTTGCTTTTGAGTTTTTTGGGAATTCTTAGAGGACAAAAGGCAGAGGATTAGGTATCGTAAAGCAGTTAGAGAGAGAAGAAGGAAGAGAAAAGCAGTTTAAATAGCTGTAGTATACGTGTGAATGGCTCATTTCTTCATCAATGAGATATTTGAAAATGGTGATGCTGAAACTGCTGAACCATTTCGACAAATTGTTTTTGAGCTTTCTTGATTCTAACGGCGGACCCTCTTTCTTTCTTTTTTCTTTCCTTTTTCTTTTTTTTTCTTTTTCCTTTTGACGGTGTTATTGCATGAGCAGTTCGTATGACGGCTAATGAACTGAMATTRCCTTTTTAATATAGATTTTTCGTCTTATAATTTTATTAACTAATTATCGTAACCTTGCCTTATTATTAAAATAACTTCTTCACTAATCTTTTTACATTATTGATCTATAAAATAAATTTAAATTCATTTCGTCGYGCATTAAGTCTCACTTTTATTCGAAAAAAATTTTATCAAAATTTCTTATCTACATAATTTCACATGAGATTAACCATAGCTATTATTGATTAATCATCTACTTATTAATTGCCCTGAATTACTGAATTTATTTGAGTATAATTTAAACTATTATCTTTAATAGCAATAAATGGTATTAAAGATCTGTTTGGCTTTCTCTCTTTTGCTTCAGCAACTGTGGTGAAACAAATTGTTCTGCATTCTAACCAATTTGCATATGAATCATTCAATATAAGCTATAGTTTAATCTTAAATGTAAACTGTGTATGGTTAATTTTTAAATGCATTAAACCGGTGAATCTCCAAATAAAATGATTTAATGGTTTAATTACGCTATTGATATTGATTATGCATGGAATATTAATAGTAATTATGTCATTAGAGAATGTGAAGATACAAGACATAAATTCGAAGAGTCATTACTTTTTATCTTCTTTTGAGTGGGAAAATAATTTTTTTCATCCTTTCGTCCTTCTTTTACTATATCGGTAACAACATTGCATGTGGTCTTTTATAGAAGATAAATTAATATATATTAAGTTATTATATATATTAATAAGAAAATCATAATTTTTACCTTTAACTATAGCTCATTTTTTAGAATTATTCTTCAACTTTATTTTTAATTTATTTACTATTCACTCTTTCTACCTTAACACGACGAAATTTGGTGATCAGGTGAGCTGTACGTAATCACATATTCAAGGATAATACATAATAGAGGGTTGAATGTTAAAATAAATAAAACTTTGGGGTTCTTTGTAAAATTTTAATTTTCTTTTTTCTTTTACCTTTCCTTTTTCTTCTTTCTCCCTCTTCTTTTCCCATGCCGCCGCCTCCACCTCTGGCCGCTGGCTTGGCCGCCTCGCTTCATTCTTCTTTTCCTTTTGTCTTTCGTTTCAGCAGATATATTTATCATTTCCTCATCACTAACAGATCCCTCGCCATTTTCTTCATTCATTCTTTTTGACCCGCTCATCTCTCCATCATCAACACTCCTTAACTGCCACACAATTACCTGCCTTATAGTCAGATACTGTTGCTTCTCTTCCCACGTGTACGGGTTTATAAATCACATCTGCAGCAGCAGCAGCCTGAACTAGGGCATCGTGGCGCTCATGATCTTCTTTAGTATGAACAGAATTTCCAGATTGATTTGATACATCTATACTTGCAGAGAGCTCTGAAGAAGTAATCAACCTCGAAGGGGAGTGCTTTTGGGGAGGCTAAGGCATTGGTAAAACAGAAGAAGAAGATGAACCGCTATTCCAGCCAGGAAGAATCTTCGCAACTGAATGTTGTGAAATCACATGCCCTGTCTTGCCGGAATCCTGAGAAACCTCCATAGCTTGTTCCGATTTTATAGATTTTTGTTCAATTAGTTTCTGGGAACCGTTAGGTGGCAATGTTGCAGCTGCTGTCCTTTCGACATGTTCCATTTTCACTGAACTAAACTCTAATTATCCCACATGATAAACAGAAGCTCCAACAGAATGATTTTTTGAATTCTCATCAGTGGGGTTCTGTTTTAACTGCCCCACACCCTGGGGAATTTATATTCACAGCTGACACCAATATGTTCCGCATACTTTTGGAAATTCCATCCTAGAGGCTACTTWAGCTGATTGAGAAGTGCGACTGAATGGACTAAGAGAAAGACGAAGAGTAGTATCCTCAGGTTGATGGTTCTGCTGTACAGATGAAGTTTGGAAACTGGGTCTCTGCCCATCCGTTGCCTCAGCTTCATTGTTCTTTTCCTTTTGCCTTTTCCTGATGAAAAGAAGAAGAATGAAGCTGAGGCGGCGACGGCAGCGGCCAGAGGTGGCGGAGGCGGCGTGGGAAAAGAGGAAAAAGGAAAGGTAAAAGAAAAAAGAAAATTAAAATTTGAAAAAGAACCCAAAGTTTTGTTTGTTTTAACATTCAACCTCTATTATTTATTTGACTATTTTACTCTWGAATATGTGATCACGTGCAATTCACGTGACTCCAGTCACCTAATTTGAGCTTGTTAGAGTAGAAAAAGCAGATAATAAGTATATTAAGGACGTAAATAAGTAAAAATAAAATTGAAGAACAATTGCAAAAAATGGATGAGGATAAAAATTATGATTTTTCCTATATTGATGTATATCCTATTTKAGAAAAAGAACAATGTGMTACAAAARAAAYCGAGAATGTATGATATGAAAGARAAAGGTGGTTAATAAGGAAGGCAATCAAATTGGTACAATGGACATGCTTCATCGAAGGTATACCCTCTAACGAGGATTTAAATTCCTCCTAAATCATTTGTTGATCAATTTATATAATTTATATTTTCATTATGGTATGCTTTACAAATATTGTATATTAAAGCATAATTATTCAATATACACTCAAGAATAGCGATTACAAATTATATGTTAAAAAAGAAAAAAAGATGTAAGAGTGCTTGATAGCTTCAAAGAGTTAATTCTTTACCAAAGCGATGAAAGACAAAACGAGAAATGGGATCTAAAAGACAAGATAAGATCATGGATTATTTAATTTTAGAGTTAATATAAATTAATGCTTGCAATTGTTTCCAAGTGCATAAAGATCTTGAATCATGACTTGGAAGAACTCATATAGAATTCATAAGTCAAATGAAAAGACTGATCTGGATTACATAATACTATGATTGTGACTCTACAATCAACATGAAGTTGTATGATGTGTAACTTTAGGTAAGTATTTCATTTCAACTTTTACACTTTTAAATTCAAATAGGATTATTAAAAGGATAATGGATTAAATTGATTCATAATAAATATATATAGAGAAGTTTAATTTTTTTAGTATGCTCTTCACACATAATTTACATTCATTCGAACGCGATAATATAATAAAAAAATAGGTATCGAAAGAAATAAATATATGTTACACGACCCTATTTCCAATTAATTAGTAGAGATTGTGTTGTAATAAAAAATATAATTATAGAGCGTACGAATTAAAACTTTGAAAAGATCAATTTATAATAAATAAGAGTACTATGATAAAAATTTTTAATTTTTAATATAGAATTTATTTAATTAACCGTTTTAAAACCCATCCATTTTGATTGCTTAAAATAAACATAAGTTTGGAATAAACATCCCCTAACCACTCATATCCCAATTCAAGGTCACGAACATTAATAAGAGGTAAGGAGAAGGTCCATATCTTGCTAGTGCACCGTTTCTAAACAAGAGTGGAAAAATAAGGGTTGAAAGGATAGCTTAGCAAAGTGGCTATCTAGCCATTTTGGACAAGGAAAGATGCGCGGACTTACTCAAAACTACTATTTTCTATATGGTGGGAGCTTGATCAGATTGGCTTATGGCAACACCTTCTTTGGCCACGGTAGAAAAAGTATTATCTAGGTACTACTAAAAAATATAATTTAATATGATTTTTTCATATATAATAATTCCAGGGTGTAGTGGCAAATTCATGATGATACACTAGATACTTTATTTCAAAGGCTACTTCTACTTGTCCAGCTTTATTTCTTCAATATGCTACCCACTATCATTTGGTGGTTCATATTCTTTTAATTTTAACGTTCTATAATAAATATAGATCAATAATCCTAGTGCAATTGTATATTAATTATTTGCATATCACGTTATTATCAGATGAAAAAATGTGGGGGG
>MEJB01000017.1:4757742-4778999 GCA_001752375.1 Rhazya stricta
ATTACATGAGAAAAGAAGATAAAATGATAAAGAAAGATTGACTTTATATATATGCGATGATTTTTTTAAAAATTAAATAAAAATAAATATAAAAAAATATACGTGACATATTTTAGAAAATAAATTTTTAATTCTTTCTGACATATTTTGAAAAAAAATAATAATACCGTTGGTGCTTGTATGATGCGACTTACCTTAACGCCTTCTACAATTGTTGGAGGGCCCATGGTTTCTGGACCATCTTAGAAGCCCATCGGATATAAATTGATTTCAGGTATCAGACACAGGCCGATCTGTAACATTCCCGAGCTGGCCCATTTGTTTACTTTTGCTTAGCAGTAGAAAGCTTCTGTTACTGCAGAAATCAGTCTGCAGCTGCACCTTGGCAAAAATTTATTCGTAAAATTCGAGTCGAATCGAATCAGGTTACGCAGTCGAAGAGTAGTTCGAAGTGCAAAGAAGATGGTGAAAGCTGTGGTTGGAGAAGAATCGCAGCTCAAATTAGCGGAAGATCGTCTCAGCCAAGCCGCTGTTCCTTCGGAGGTGTTCCACCAACACTTCAATATGTGTTGTGCGCTTCTATTTATGTTTGCTGAATTTTGTGAGTAATTTGCTTATTATTTTCACAGGTAGGGCTTGTGATTGGAAAATTGAGTAAGAGTTTAGATAGAGGCCTCCTGTTTGATTTAATCCCGACACCACAAAATGACGCCGGTGAGCCGGCCTCTTCGGTGATCGAGAGCGTTAAAGATGATAACAAGAAGAAAGGATCCAAAGTAAAGGCTCAATCCGACTCATCTGTTTTGTTTATCGACAAGGATTGGGTTGCCGAACACGCTCGGCAGGTTCAACACTACTACACACCCTACTTGCATTTGATTCATCTTCTCCATTCGTAGTATATTCGTATTGGCATTTAAAAACAAAAGAAATTATCTGCTCTAACTATCAGTTTTATAAGATGGAATTCAATATGGCTGCAATAGTAATATACATACATGTGATTACTTCTTTAACTCAATTAGTGAGTTTATTTAAACCCAAGCCTTGGGGACTTCAGGAGATAATATTCGGCAGCACTAAACAGATTCTTAGTGCTTTTGTGGTTCACACTCAATGCATTAATAACTACGTTGTGAAGAATTCAATATATGTTGGCTTAGATAATGTTTATGCCTCTATATCTGAATTATTTAGATTCATTGTATTCCTGATGAAGAAGGGTCAATCCTAAGCATGCATAGTCAAAATTTGATCTTTGAATTACTTGGTTGTATATCTTTTCCTCTTTTCACCAGGTAGCTAACGACGAGGATCTGTTTGTCTTTGTCAATGTACACATGCCTATTTATATGCATATTGGTTACTGTAAATAAAAATGACTGTATGGTCTAAGTAAATAAAAATGAGCATAAAAGAAGTTCTATGTTACTGCTGTTCTCATTTTCAAACTTTCTTTAAGATATCTGGTACTGCTATATGGATTCTCATGCAACAAAGGACTGTTACTATTTCAATGTTTGGTCCGGGACTAGGATTTAGACATGCTTATCCTAACTGTTACAATAGGTGCAATAATGTGCATGGGATTCCAATTCATCCCTGAAGAGCAGATAGCCATTGGAAATTAGATAGGATTGATTGTGGTGTGACAATCTGGTTATAAACACCGCAAAGTTCAAAAGTTTGGTAGCCTGAAAGACTTAGGCTCTGTTTTGCAGAAAATGAATTGCTTGGCAACTTAATCATACTTCCATATGCTGCTTACACTAGTGAAAATACATTCCCCACTCAAAGATTCTGCACTTTCAGGTATCAAGAATGCTGCCTGGTGGTGTGAAGGTAATTGGTGTCTACATATGGGTCAATGAGAGCACGTTCAAGAATTCAACATTACTAATGTGCCAGGTCTTGTACTTATTCTCCTTTCAACTGAAGTTTGCATCTTCAAACTCACAAGAAGTAATATTGAGGGCCAGGGGGCGGAGGTTGAATAGGATGTCACAATGCTCTACCTCTGTGTGTGTGTGTGTCAGAAACACACACACATACACATTGTAGACTTGATTTGTTATTATCCATTAATATATTAGGAAAAATTAACCGACTAGTGAGAGTAGAGAGAGGTTTGTAGGACACCGGTTGCACATCTGGATGTTCCCTATACCACACCAGCCTTAGTCACGTCTGTGTAGGATTAGCAGAGGTTAAATTTTAGGTTTCTCGAGCATTTGAACTTGTATTATGCTGCTAATTATGTGTTCTTYCAGACTGTAAAAGGCGTTTCTGAAGCAMCTTCTCTACTGGATTCTGATCRYGATGAAAAACTGCTTATTCACATTAGTTATAGTCCGAGGAGGTAATTTCATCTAGGAATATAATCTTCACCTAAAAATGTCATTCTTATTATTGATAAACAATCTCATGTTGTGTCTCAGGTGGACCTGTCGAAATTGCTCACTTGCTTCAAACATTACAACAAGTAGTTTACGCCCTTGTGACTTTAAAATGGGAAAAGTTTTGACTTCCCTTCAGGAATTTAGGTGCATGTACAACTTCAATTTGAGGTAATGATTGACTAATGTTGTGCTTTTGCGTTTTAAGCCATGCGTATGTGGTGAATATCAGCAGTAGTGATTCTGYTTTTGCTMATGACAATTTCTTCTGGCAGAAAATCCATTGCCCCCTCGAAAGTATCTTAACATTTTTTAGTTTCCTTGCCTTTGATAACATGACTCTTAAATCAAATGGAACATCTGAAGTTCTTTTTGCTTGATAATGAGTGCGTTATTCTCTGTCCCTCACATTTGTGTTACTTAGAAGCACTTTTACCCACCCTGTCCTATTATGTCCTGCCAATTTCCTAGACATTTCGGCCTCAAACTTAGCAGCTTCATGCATTTACCCATTACTTATTAAATGTCAAATATCTTACAAAATTGAAAAGTTTGGTCAATATGATTGACTTTTGTCAAGGTTTTGTGTTTCTTTGAAATGCTTTTGCATCATTCAACATATGATTGAAGTTTTTGCTTATTGAAAATCAAAATTGAACACTTCGATGCATTGATACTTGTTTAGGCTCTTCTGAAAAGAGCTTTGCTTTGTGATGGAAATGATTGATTGTATTTGATAAGTTATCTTCCTGAACTATATTTAGCCTTTGACCAAGATTTTCTCTAAAAGATTACAATTTGATGGTATACATACGTTTTCAAACTTCATCTGTTTCCCTTGATCTGTATATCCCAGATTGCCAATTTTCTTGGAGAAAGGAATAAGTATCAGAAAATTTAGCGACATTGTCCGTTATGGACTTTCGGCTCATGCCAAAATGCTTAAAGGCGCAAAGGGTTTGATTGATGGAAGACTGGTAAGGAACACTTACGCCAACTTTTGGATGTCTGAACTGCTTTAGTTTATAAATGCCTGAAACTTTAGACCATTAAAATATTACTGCCACATGGATGCAATGGGATTCTAATATACCTTCTTGGCGTTTCGTCTTCTCGGCCCACTTTCATTAATCCTTGTACGGTCCTCATTTTCGTTGGCAAATTTTTTAACTACTTAAGGGAAATACAAAGTGACTCATATTGTTAACTCTGCTACTCATCTTTCTGAAGAAAACCCCTGTATTCAGCAGTTTTACTAGTGCATCTGGTGGGAAGTAGTATGGCAACTGAGTCAAGCTTAGATAAACTGTTTGAGCTCAAAGTTTATTGGCTAAATTAGACTTTGATAGTAATGAGCTCAAGTATAGTTTAAATCCAATGAACAAACACAATTAAGAAAAAGAATAGATCATCAGGGTGAACAATCACAGTCATTAGAAGATTATATATAAAATTGTTTAAACCATCTATATTTGGTAGAATTACTAGATAGATCTGTAGTTTTTTGAGATTTTCTTTCTAAACCTCAATTCATAAGGTCCAGAAATGCTCCTCATTTAACTTCAAGTTTTGGTTTGTACTTAATATATTTAGGAGGCAGATAGTGATTGTTATTTACGAGGCTATAATGATGGTGCTCGCTTCACTGTCCCTTGCTTTTCCTTCATTTTGGATATTTGGAATACTTAATGAACAACATGTGCAGCTGTCGTGTAAGCCTCAGAATGTCAACTAACATATCTTAATTTCAAAGCTTGGAGAGTTATTTTATTTGTTGCAGAGTAACTCAGACGATTGTGTAACGAGAAAGATGACTTAGATTTAATTATATCGTGAAAGGCACATAAGAGTTGCTTCCTTTTCAGGGAGGATGACACTTCTATTCCATATTTGTYCTAGATATGAGGAGAGCTTGTGGATAGATAGAAAAAGTGGATAACCTCTTGATGGCTTTATTCTGATAAGATTCATCTCAACATCAACAATACCACATCTATGGAAAGGCAAGGGAGAATATTAGCAAAAGTGACAGTTATACAAGCTTTGCTCTAGTAGTCTGAAAACTATAGTTGCCATCTTTGCGCTCAGTTGGAATTAAGAAATCAATAGTACAACTGCAAGCATCACATTTTTAGAATTATATTGCAGTGGCAGTGGTAGCAAATAGGATATTTTGATCAGGAAGCAGCCATGTTGTTAAGGATTGTACTATAAGTAAATGTTGGGATATCAACTTTGCATCTGCTAAAAGTGCTATATTGGCAAAGAGTCCAGAGGTTGCATAGTTCATCTACRTTTTAGTAACTGTAGATTTTCTTCTGTTTTTTTGCTGCATTCTTTGGAAGTCGACAAAAATGGTCTAGCTATGGTTTTTGAAGGACTTATATGGAAAGGACCCAATCAAGTTGAAAAAATGTGCAACCTTTGTAATATAGAATGAGGTGTATAAAATTAGTACAATCAGATGAAGATGTTACCTAGGAACAGACGTGTTGCAAGATGATTGGTAAATGGACGAAATTGATATAATGAAACTTGTCAGATGCCTTCTCACATCTAATTGTGTAGATTGCTAATGCTTCCATTTTATTTGCTGAAATGGCAATGGTTGGAAAGATTGCCAGGACCATGCAATAGTTCTTGTGATGCTTTTTCCCTTTGTACCACCACATGAAAAAGGTTCATTAGCCATTTCAGACAAGGTTCCAATAGCACAGTCTATTTCTTAGTTCAAGATCCCTCTTACTAACTGGAATCAAAGAATTAATAGACCTGTTCCGCCCAAAATGGGAATGGGCTAGGGTTATGAACTTATAATTTGATGTTCGAGTCGATTCCATGATTATAAGTTCATTCCATACCGGACCAGACRGGAATAGGGTTCTATACATTCTCATTTCGAGGAGGGGTCATTCGAGCYTATTTAAATAGATACTATATTTACAAATGAATCCCTATGTCGTTACATTCCATTTAGGATTAGGAGTAGGCGTAATTAGACCTGCTTTTTACACATCTCTCCTTATTTGGGACCCTATTCACCTCTTTGAGCTTCTATTGAATCGAGAAATAGGTTTGATTGTCCARCTTTTTGATCTATCTAAGGCATTCTCCGGATAATTCAAATCGAAGCAATTAGATGTCCAACTCGGGCCTATYTGACATGACCGATCAATAGAAATACTCCACCTTTMTCATKTATTCCATACATCACACTAGATAGATATCATATTCATGGAATACGATTCACTTTCAGTGTGCTCTATGAATTCAAAATGTTTGTTTGTCATTTCAGTATAGGTGTTCAGTGAAAAAGGTGCTGGTATCTATTGAAATAATATTCCTAGTATCGTCGATGCTATACATAATCTGAAGTGGAGCAGTTTTAACTGATTTCTGATAGTAGCTTTATCGGTGCACTCTCTCTCTTCCCCCACCCCTCCTCTGTCTTTTCTCTAATCATGCTGTGTATTTAGGTGACTGAGGATGATCAATGTGCAACTGATGGTTCACATGAAGTTGAGTTTCTCCTACCTTTCATGCTAGATAAATCTATGGAAGGTCTGATTACACACTAAAATATTCTTGAATTAATTCATCCTTCTGATTGTAAATTAGACCATCTTTTGRGGGCTTACGCTCWTGTATTCTTGTACRTTATGAAGCGTGCAGCCAGAAAGAGGTTGTTGGTCTCCTTGTTTTTAATGGTGCTGTGTGTTCCTTTGCATACTTGAATCCTAAGGAACCAATTTCACAAGCTTTGGATGACATAAAGGTATAACAATAACAGTTTTCAAGTACTCCCTGCCCACTTGTTTTTCTCCTATCTAGAAACCTTAGGTTCATTAGCTGGATAGTTATTACCTCTTAATGAATATAATTCTGGTATCATCTATTAAGAGTGCACTATTGACAGATGGGTAGCCTACATGTTTTGCTTTAGAAACGAAACATAAACTATYTATAAACTATGTTTATGCAATATGGAGTGTTTTTTTATGCATCAAAAAGTAAAAAGAATGCTTCTGATATTGATGATGCACATTAGAATCTGAATAACAGCCACTTAAGTATGTCGGGTAACAGTTCAGCCTTTGGCTTTAGTAAAATTATTTTCATTTGTATTATATATTCATGTAAATATCTGCATCTGGGATACATAAAAATGTACATATTTCTTTTCTTTCTATCATCTTTCTTCAGAATTTGGATGTCCATTGATCTCCTCCTTATTTAGGAAGATATCATTATGAGTTTGCGAAGTAGACTGGACATTATGTGTGATGAGGCAGACCAAGAGTCAGAATCGATAGTTGAAAGTGATGAGGGAGCAGGCCACCGTAGATCATCTGAAAAACACATTCCAGAGCTTGACCTACAATTGCCGAGGTAGGGTYATTGTCAAATTGATATTTGTTATTCACTCTATAGGTGGAAGGACTAGAGTAATGTACTTCTGTTAGTTTCACTGTGAAATTCACCTGAGGCTTTTTGTAGAAGCAACAGGAAAAAGATTTTGATTATTTGTATGTAAGAAGCTTGCAATTGTCACTACTGGTTTTGCCTTCCAAACTTTTTTCCTTTTCCCTTTGGAGCTCTTGAGACATTGCTGCTTTCACTTTTTCTTATTTAAGTTAAAAGTATCTACTTTCCATTTCTTCATATCCATCAGTTCCTGGATGTGTATTCTTGGTTTCTTGCTGGATGGTTTATTATTGACYTGATATTTTTCCTTCTGTCCTGTTATTCACATGTCAGAGGGATATCTTTTCTTACTGCATAAATATTAGTAAAAAATTGATTGACTTACCAAAATAAGGAATCAGCTTCAAAGTGATCTGATTCACCTGTATTTTAGGATTTTTAGTTAATATTAATATGCCATTTCAAAATCCGTGATTATTAGATATAATTTTTCCTTCTGTTACTTCTGGAAGCAGATTGCTTAGTGATGAACTTTTCCTTTATTTACAAACAGAAAGTGTTGCAGTTTGCTATTTCCCCGTAGAGTATTTTTTCCATGGCTGAGGAATACGTTCATCTGTGACTACATTCAACCATCTGAAACAATTGAGGTCTGTTCCTAGAACTCTTTTGACAATAATMTTTTCTTGAACTGTAGAATGAAGAAAATATATAACATGCATTTGACTCTTAATGTAAGGGGGAAAAAAGGTTGAATAAGATGCATCATATGTAGAATATTCTTTCAGGTCTAAATTTGTAGATTGGGGGATGTGTCAGATTCTTGCCTTTTTCTTGTGCTTCAGCCGATGGTGGTGTAGTGGAATTAAGAGTTGATTTACAACTGTTTTCTTCTAAATGAAGCTTCTGTGTGCAGTTCCATCTTATCAAATAGAGTACTTCCCAGATTTTAAAAAGATTCTGGTTATTTTTTATTTTTTTATTTTTATTTTTTTCGGTTTCTTCAATTAATTTTTAGTGGCTAGATGTACATCTGCATGATTTATTTCCTATCTCTTACCTTTACTCCATGAGTTTTAGCTCCTATATATTTTGACAACATGCTAGATTGTGGAATTTTGCTGGGGTTTGATATAGTCTAGAAGGCGGGAAATTTTGAAATTTGAATTTTAAAATTTGGTTTGGATTGGTTTGAGTGTAGAATTGGTTAGACTGTTAGATGTTATTTGGATAGATAGTTTGTAATAGTAAACTCATAAATATTTCTAAGCTATAACTTTCATTTTTTTAAAAATCAAATCAAATCTTTGTTATATATTTGTGAWTTATATACATTATATGTATGAAGAGACATTTAAGTAGTCATCTTAAACCACTATCGTTATGTTGATGTTTGGGACTGTAGTCATCTTAAATGTCTAGCAATGTAGCTAGAGCATGGATGAATTGCTACATTGAGGTTGTGAAAACAAATGGAGGTTTCATTATAGCTATATTGTTGAATACTAAACAAATGAATGCTACATTTTAGAATTGGATTAGCCCAACTCTGGCATGCTGTCCAAATAGGGCCAGATTCTGTATGTCTTGTCAAGTTGTTGTTTCTTTATACTAGTATTTGATGCCGGACATGCATTGCTGATCAGACTTGGTATAACTGCTTTAGACACTCTTCTGAACTAAGTGTGAAGGTTTGCAAAGAACAGTGATTTCTGGCTGTATTGGTAGTGACTTATTAATGGGTCTTTTACTGCACAAAGAAATTCAAAATGTCCGGGAGGGAAGATAAATTTTAGGAGGAAAGTTCCAGAGAAATAAATAATGTGAAGAAGGATGAAGCTATTAGTACATCTAGTGTTAAATAATGGACCTTATAAATGGCAAACSTGGAACTAGGGATGGATTTCACTGGAAGGTCAATCGTGAAGAAGGATGGATAATACCAAAGYATTTGAGGCAATTAAACCAAGAAAGTTGCAGCATSGAGCACGATAAACAAACAAGATCATTTTGTCTTATCCTCTCAGAATAGAAGAGTAGATTAAAGGCTTCAGGTTTCATTTTGAGGGTTTTTCCAAAATCTTCTCTTCCTCCATTTTGGATCATTCTGGCCACTTCGTGTTTTCTGGCAACTTTTCTCTATTTTAGGCTCATTTATCTTCTAAACTGGGTATTGTGGGTATCAGTTACTGATATAGTACAAGAAATTCTCCTAGATCTTTAAGAATGCAGTTCTGTGTCTTGAGCGATAATGTGATCATCAARTTTATCACAGTTAACCTTCATGAATGTGGATGTGCTCGTCTTTATCCGTCTTTATTATATGGTCCAATGGGTTAATGGACATTTTCTACGTAATGTTGCCAGGTTCTGAGAGATCATTGTGTTGAGCTTATGTCCATGGAAGCTCCAAAAGATGCTTCGAGAATTCTGGAGCCTGAATCTGAAAACCCCKTGTTAGTAMCTTCAGTAACCAAGTCRTTTTGGGACATGGCTGGTCCCTTATCAGTCAAATCTAATTCAGAAAATTCAGTCTCAAAGAACATTGAAAACACAAGAAGCCATGGAACGAAACAGAAGGCTGCCAGATCACCCGATTTCAATGTCATTGCAGCTGTTGTTGTTCTAATCATCTCCATTGTGGTAGGTTTTGTCTTTGTTTTGAGATCATAAACAGCTGGAGGTTCTGGATCCAGAAGGTTCTGCTAGATTGTTTCCGGTGCTCTCCTGATAACACACYGTATACCAATTAGAATCATTATGAAAAATCAAAATAGTAGAAAACTTCAATTCTTTAGCAAATTTTGACCAAAGTAATCTCCTTTATGCTAGTTTAAGTTATTTTAGTGTTGTGAGAGGACAATGGACCAAAATGCCTATATATGTAATGGTGGAAGAAATCAAAATGACCTTGTAGATTCGGTGCGTAATTAATAACTATGCTTCCCTTCTTGGAGCTTCTCCCTCGTTTAAAGATAAGGGACAAAGTGACCGAGAATGTTAAGTGGTACGCAACAGAGAATGTATTTGATAAAAGAAAGAAGAAAATGGTGATAAGATCGAGTAGATTCGTTTTAATTCTGCCTTCAGCAAAGGATTTAAAGAATACATGGTTCTTCAGGCTGGCTGCAAACGTAAGTTCRGTAAAGATTATGAATGTCGGAGAACCTGACAGAAGTAGCAATGTTATTTTGGGAACCCTAGTAAGATGAAAGTACTTGTGAGAAATCTTCTAAATATCGAAGCTGAACTACTGATATATTCTCATCTTGAAAAACTACTTGGAAACCCCAGCATGACTTGGAACATCAGCCCCACTTGGGATTTTGCCTGGAAAATTGGTGGTTGGAGTATCTGATCCCATCATGCTGCAAATTCACAATTCACAACCTCAGATATAAGCAGCAAAAAGTTGAGCGAATATGAGGAACAAAAGTTGAAATAATGTTTCTAAGACTTGACATACCTTCGGTRGACAATAACAACAGAGCGTAGTTCGCAATTGTTAAAGCTGCGGGGAGAGAGACCAAACATCAGTACATTAGRTGAAGAGAACAACGATGACACAATGCTTAGAGGTCCTTTATACAATGCTTTTTAGAGATAACATCAATGCTATGTTCTTGGATGTCACTTCAGCAACAGGACCATCAACGGTTAGAGTRCCGTGTATATAGATTCCAGAGAGGACAAATAAGCAGGCAGCATACGAGTGATGCCATCACACTTGGTAACAATTGCTTTCCCGGGAAGAGAGAGTAAAGGAAATTTTTTAAAAAATGAAAGGGGAATTTATAAAGATGATCTCTTTAATAAGAGACACAGAAGGATTCAAACAAAAAACTACTCGAATATTTGCAGTAAGAACAAAAATTAACACAAAAACGAGATGCAGGATTCAGAAGACAGCCAAGACAAGTCTTTTGTTGATCGTAAACCGTGGAATTTGAAAAATATAGCAAATATTAGAGTTTTATCCTTCTCTGCGACATGCTGTCTTTAGGCCTCAACCGCATTATTGCTCTAATACACAGAAACCCGTGAAATCATACCAGTTCTTCGAKTGAATATTTATCACCTCAAATCCTAGTTCTTTTTTAGAAATAAGTGAATTGTACCATATTGCTTCATCTACAAAATCTTCTCATTGATGTGCCAAAAGTTCTCCATAAATTACTCTCAATGAGAATTTCAGATTATGAGATTATCTCATCTTGCGACTACGCAAAGGAAAAGATCCTAAGATAGTAAGATGGCCGTTTTTTTTTTTTTTTTTTCCCCTTTTAAGTGCATGGATAAGAATGTATAGTGGTTACTTCTAACAACTAATCAACAAAATGGATCAAGCATGTTAAACACTTACGGGCTGCATATTTCACTCTTAACAGATGAATGGCAGTCATTTCCAAATGCGCTAAGTGTGTGAATCAAGAAACCACTGTGGGTGACAACTGCAATCTCCTTTTCCTTCCGRGTCCACAACCTGGACCAGGCTTGAAAAGTTAGAAACCCAAGAAAAAACAAGGAGTAAACGAAGTGCGAGTTATTGGCAATTTTGGAAGCAAACTATGGTAAGAGTGTGAGGAGTTGTTGCTGGTTTTTAAAAGGGTAAAATAGCTTGTCAGAACATGGGTGAGCTCAACAATGACAAACAAAGCTTTTCATCAGTTATTTTCCATAAATAGAAAAAGAATAAACAAAATCACCAGTTCAAGAAGCCCATTCCCCTAGCAGCTAGTTCTTCATTTGCTTCTCTGACATCAGCCTTCCACAAAATGTCATCATCACTTTCTAGCTGGAATTAGGAATAGCAGAATATTATTTGTAGAATTGAGTGCTGAAGACGGGAAAAAAAGCAGGTCTTCTTCTTGGTTTGTTCGGGAATGGGTGCTGTAAAACTACTTGCCAGTGAAAAATCAATTGCAGGAAAAAGAATCTTATACTCGCTTATGCTTCTCCTCTTATCACACCAGTGAACTCCCTGCATCACAAAAGGTATAACGAAGTGATGGAAACAGCTAGTTTTTGTCATATTAAGGTTGCACATAGAAGTTTCTGTGAAACCATGTGGTCCATATTTTCCCTTTTGCTGTTTTAACATGTCAGGTTCCATATATTTACTTGTTCATACAATGTCAAASATCTAACAATATTATACCAGGCACGTACGAGATTAAGTTATTCCTATCYTTATCATGACTAAATATTTGTTACCTGCTTATATCCTTTACAAAGCATAACATGTCAAATTACAGAATTTTCTAAATCTGGGACAAATTTTGTTGCAGTTAATTAATCTATCACTGCAGTGAGAAGAGAGAATTTAACCTAGTCTCAGAAAACCTTTATCACAAGCTACTGCTGACAAAAGAGTATCAAATAAACTAACAAATAAAGTTTGTTTTAAATGTAGAAGGCACCATGGTACCCGTTTTATAGGATTTCTAGGAGATTACTGAATATCTGAGGATGAAAGTGCCATATCACAAGTTTCAAGAGCTGGAAAATAAATGTTCAATCAGAAAATAAATGTAAAACACACACTAGATGGATGTTAAAATCTATGTTATCTGGCATCTCGTACCAAGTGTTCTCTGCAGCTTTCCACTGCAATGAATGACGGGCAATTTAAACTTGAAATGGCTGGCCTGCTACTGTTGCCAGCATTTTCCACCATGAGTGGAGGTACATCTATCCCATCTGTATAACCTTCTCCTCCAAAAACTCCAACAGCTGTTTGCATGGTCCTACAAAATGTTAGCTATAACTTCAATCATATTCTAATAGCCTGTGGATAACTTCAATCTTGCATACCAAATGAATTCCCAAAAAAATTTAAATTATGAAATTCTCTTCCCCCCCCCCAAAACAGCCTCCGTGATTGTAAACATTGGTAGTAGGCTGACGGAATGGTTGCATATCTTTGAAACTATGCTTCATTATCAAAATTTATGCAACTAAGGGGGATAGAGGCAAGTGGCAGCAACCACTTAAGTTTTATAAAAGGAGGAATAAGTAGTTTCCTAATTGTTTGAGTTCTAGTAAGATTTTCTTTTCCTAGTAGGTTTAGGAGTTAGTCCTATAAATAGAGAGTTTTTTATCATATTATGTAGGTTACTTCTTACAATTGATAAGACTTCAGTTTAACCTGAATTTTTCTGGTTCTGTGAAGCAATCAAAACTTAAGGTGTGACCCCTAGGTCAACTTCTCATGTGATGATAAGGAATCCCTTTTTCTATTTTCCAGTGAATTTCTCAACGAATTTCTGCCATTTTCTGGTTTCCTTACCATTCAAATCACATATTTCCTTCTAAACTTTCCAGCTATCCCAGCGTGGGATCCCTAACGGGTTTGTCCTGCATCAGTGCACTATTAGAGCAAGTTTTATTGTCCTTCCATAGTAGAAAACTAGTTCTTCCTCTCATTATTCCCTGAGGTTCCATCTTGTCCTTCAATACCAATGTATCATGATGACTAGGAGGGGAAGAATTACCAATCACGGTACACAGATCACGAGCGAGATGAGGGTTTATGCTTTAGAGGCTAAATTGAAGGAGTTATTGGCTGCTAAACGTGAATCAAAAGATGAAGCAACTCGTAGCGGAACGAAAGACCGTAGCAAGGAAGTTGTGGAAAACCTAGAAGTTCAGACTTCAAGTTCTACAAGGCAAAAAACGACTGAAAACATGCTGATTCAAAATAAAGGTACCCTTTTGGACATGGCTAACAACATTCTTGAAACAGGAAGATATGAAAGACAAGAATTTCCTCATGCAGCAGGAGATATTACCAAAAAAGTGCTTATTGATGTTCCAGATTTTGACAGTAGAATTGATCCCAAGGCTTTTACAGGTTGGCTTGCTACAATAGAAAGGTTCTTTGATTGGTTTGATACGTCAGATGAAAGGCAGGTTAGGTATGCTATCATGAAACTTACCGGTCAAGCTCAGATATGGTGGACAAGTAAGGAATATGATTTGCAGCTAGACATACCCTTTCACYATTCAAGAAAGGGTTGAGGTCAYAAATTCGCAACAACTTGTCACTCATCCTATTAACACTACAGATGACGCCTTCCAGTATGCACTTGGTTGAAAGGATGCTAAAAGCACCAGCTAGGAGGTTCAACTCTCAAGTTAGCGAGGCCGCTACAACCAGGGATTTTACTTCCCACGCGAGGAAACAAATCAACTGCCATTTCAGCCAATAATAGACCCCAAAATAACAGAAATCAAGTTCCTATCGCAGAAAACAGAAGATTGGAAGGAAATCATGAATGTTATAATTGTGGATCTCGAGGTCATTGCGCTTGGCAGTGTCCAAAGAGAAAAAAATCTGCATATGGGTGTAGATCCTAGTGAGGAACAAGAAGCTGAATTTGATGTGACAAATAAGTCTGAATTCCTTGGTGAACTTGGAAACCTTGAGAGTGATGATCTCATACAGGAAGAGGATACATCATACATTTCAGTTGTGAGGCCTGTTCTTAGTATGCCTAAGCAATAAGAGGAGGATTTGAGARGAACTATCTATCTAGGGGACCACATCCAGGACCCTAGAAGGTGGCTTCGATTAACAACACTTCCATTCCAGTGATCAAGCGTTGTTTGGTGACTATAACTCATGGATCCTATACAGATTCTATTTGGTGTGATGTTATTCCAATGTCTATTGCACACATTTTATTGGGGCATCTTTTGTTACATGATCGGYAGGTGATGAAAGATGGAAAGACTAACACATATTCGTTCCTTTTTAGCAGCAAGAGGATTGTTCTGAAATCCACGAGTGCAGAAGAGATGAGTAGACATTGTGTAACTACAAAGGGGAAACCTATGGAAGAACAACCAAAATCCAAGGCGGTGGTCAAGAAAAAGGCACTTCAGATTCTCAACAACAGGCCATTTGAAAAGGAAGTTAAACAGAGATATTCAACTCATGACAAGAGATTTAATGCAATAGATCATGCCATTCATCTTTGGCATCCAAACTTAGTTTTTAAGGGGTTTGCATTGTATTCTGAACGTAAAGCTTTGAGGTACATCAACTCCCAAAGGAAGCAAATTTTCGGCATGGAAAGGGGGGGTTCATTTTTACAGCAATATACCTCTGTTCTAAAGCCCAAAGCTGGCCAAGAAAAAGTGGTTGCTGATGCATTAAGTCGGGTTATTTATGTTGAGTTAGAGGCTGGACAGAAAACTGAAAATCCCAGTTTTCCACTATTTGAAGGATACCTCTTCAAAGGGACACAGRTTTGTTTGCCTAATACCTCTCTAAGGCAGAAAATGATATGGGAATTACATAGTGGAGGTGCTGCTGGACACTTTGGACAAGATAAGACCATTGCTTTGGTGGAAGATTGCTTTTATTGGTCGAGCATCAAGAGAGATGTTGCCAAGACAATCTCTCWATGTCGTGTTTGTCAATTAGCTAAAGGGCAAAAGCACAATACAGGCCTTTACATGCCGTTACAAATTCCACATGCACCTTGGGAGGACTTAAGTATGGATTTTGTGCTAAGATTGCCAAAAACATTCGTAGGACATGACTCGATATTTGTTGCYGCGGGCAGATTTCTTAAAATGGCTCACTTCTTGGGTTGTTCTAAGACCGATAATGCAGTAAATATAGCAAGGATATTCTTCAAAGAAGTGGTGAGACTTCATGGGTTCCCAAAATCCATTGTTTCTGATTGAGATACAAAGTTTGTGAATGGGCAGATTGAGATTGTTAATTGAAGCCTTGGAAATCTTTTACGATGCTTGATCCGCGAACATATTTCTAATTGGGATCAAGTGCTTCCTATGGCAGAATTTGCTTAGAACAGTTCTGTGAATAAGACTATCGGACGTAGTCCTTTTGAGAGATAGTGCTGGGAATAAATCCTCGAAACCAATAGACTTGGTTCCTTTGCCTAAGCATGCACATCTTAGTATTTCAGCCAAAGCTCTAAGCATACTCRGGATATACATGATGAATTGCGAAGAAGAATTGCTATGAATAATGCACGCTACAAGGCACATGCTGATTTGACAAGGAGATTAGTTGATTTTAGTGAACAGGATTTGGTGATGGTGAGAATCCAATCAGAATGGTACCCTCCAGGAGCTTACAAGAAACTACACTCTAAAAAGTGTTGGACCTTATAAGATTTTGAAGAAGATAAGCTCTAACGCTTATGTTCTTGAGCTGCCTCCAGATATGGGCATAAGTAATGTCTTCAATGTTGCAGATTTGACTGCCTACAAGGGACACGAACTGGATTTTAAGGAAGATACAGCCACAGCAACATTGCCACCAGTGACCAAATCCAAGGATGAATTTGAAGATGTGTTGGATGAACAGATGGTGTCAACTAGGGGTGGAGGCGGATACCAGAAAGTTCTTGCCAAATGGAAAGGTCAACAAATGGATGATAGTACTTGGATTACTGCACAAGAATTTCAACGCATTGATCATGATCTCTATGAACGGTACCATGCTTTTAACTTTCCGAGGATGAGTTCCCGTGGGGGGGAGGGGGAAATGATAGAGACAAGTGGCAGCAACCACTTAAGGTTTATAAAAGGAGGAATAAGTAGTTTCCTAATTGTTTTAGAGTTCTANACGATGCTTACGTCAACCAATGGAAGATAGTACTTGGATTACTGCACAAGAATTTCAATGCATTGATCATGATCTCTATGAACGGTACCATGCTTTTAACTTTCCGAGGATGAGTTCCCGCGGGGGGGAGGGGGAAATGATAGAGACAAGTGGCAGCAACCACTTAAGGTTTATAAAAGGAGGAATAAGTAGTTTCCTAATTGTTTTAGAGTTCTAGTAAGATTTTCTTTTCCTAGTAGGTTTAGGAGTTAGTCCTATAAATAGAGTTCTTTATCATATTGTGTATGCTATTTCTTATGATTAACAAGACTTCAGTTTAACCTGAATTTTTCTGGTTGTGTGACGCAATCAAAACTTAAGGTGTGACGCCTAGGTCAACTTCTTAGTGTGAAGCTAAGAAACCCCTTTTTCTATTTTCCAGTGAATATCTACACGAATTTCTGKCATTTTTTYGTTTCCGTACCATTCAAATCACATATTTCCTTCTAAACTTTCAAGCTATCCCAGCGTGGACTCCCTAATGGGTTTGTCCTATATCAGAGGGGATGTTCTGTTCCTGGATTTCATGTAGAGCCAAGGGCATCCTTTCCCTTCATCTAATGCAGTCCTCACGATCCAAAGGAGTATAAGAACTGATCTTTCTCAACTGATATAGGAAGTTAGAAACTAACATAAACAGTTCCATAAAAGATTTACAAGAAGTACCTTAGCAATGGGGAAGTTATGACCAATTCGACCCGCTTGGAGAGTCCAGTGGAATGAACATGCTTACGAAGATTATCTACCTGTTACAGTCCTTCAAAGTCATCCTGATTTTTTTTGCATAGCGGAAAGCAATTCTTTACAGCTTAACATGCTTAAGCAATCAATTGTATTTCGAATATTTGTCAAGCTTTAGTAAAAGTAACTGAAAAAGTAGTTCCACTAAGAACCAAGAGTAGTTATCAGAATCTTTCTCATATCTACTTTACATATATCAAAAAAATTAATCTAGTCAATGAGAACAAATTATTATCAAATATAGAAGTCTTTTCTTAGCGTAACCTAAGGTCCTGTTCTCCTAAACGTATAAGCAGCTGCGTTTTTTCTATGCCAAAAGTTATTTTGAGCTTTTCTCGATTGCTTTTCAAAACAACTTTTGCTTATTGATATTGTTGAAAATAAAAAATATTATATTAATTTTTAAAACTTTGTTTTTTCAAATGCACTTTTTTTAGAAGATCAAGGAAAAGCATAAGCATAGGGAAAAGACCCTAAATCACACAGTTCACAAATCATTACCTGCTGCCAACCAAGAGGTGTAAGCTCAGCATCGAAAAGTTCTGGAGACAAGTATGCACTGTGGTCTTTTTCTCCTGCCACATTGTGAATTCCTTGAGCATGCCTCACCTACAAGTGTATGTTTAAGGGAAAAAAGAAGGAAAAAAATGAAAATGCATCCATGTGGCAATATGAGAATAACTATTAATAGTCATACATGTACATGTTCAGAGGACCAACATGGCATCCATGAGCTGAAAAATGCAAAGACAGTCTACATGAACTATATTGTAGGTAGCAATTCTCTGGTCATTACAGAGTGATGCCAGTAAGCCTAGATAAAGGACAAACCAGGTGAATAGTTTTACAGCGATGCAATGGGTACAAGCTTTGAGCAGGAGAAGCATCCATTTCTGCAATTGGACAAGAAGTTATGAATGAAGAAGAAAATTGATAAAGTAGCTCCCAAAATCACAAAATAATCTTGCAACAGAAGAATGATCGTTCAGTGCAGCCTAGACTGTGCCTCTAACCGTTGTATAGTCACATGACAGCTTGAAAGTACATTAGGCATATGAACTAAGCAAAGGTGATATATTCATGAAGTCCCTACTTAGTAGTTCCACATGAGAGCGAGTATGTGAAGACTATATAAGTCCATGGGAAAAACCATTATATACAACATATAACATACTAATTTTGGTTTAACACGATTTTGTCATCTCACCGTATACAAGCAGTCAAGATAACTCACTCTAGCCTAATCAATGTCTCAACATAAGCCAGTCTAAAATTCTTTAGCACACTGTACACTAGACCACCTAAGGTTAGGCAATCCAAATACACAAGCTAATCCACCACAAGATAACTATTCTAATAGTCGCACAATTTAAAGTCAGTTTTTTGCCTTCCAAACGGTAATTCTTCCTACATACACAGTTAGTATCATCAAATGATTATTTAAAAAAAAAAATGCATACATTTTCTCCTGCATCAATTTAAATTTTCCCCATTATCGAAAATTTTATTTTCTGGTAACGAAACATCCAAATCTTCCAGTACTCAAGGCTCAAGCATAACTTTCCTTGCTTATCTCATATAGTAAAAGCAGTAATATTGAAAACAGTTGAAAATATCCAATTGGTCTGTCTTCTCATCCTGAAAGGAAATGAACAAATTCGAAGTATCCAACCGGAGCTGAAGAGAAACGCTTAGACTCAGATTTTCATACAAAAGAAGATAAAGACGGAAAAGAAATATTGTTTTATACACATTCTTTACCTCTTTYTTTCGATCCAGCAATGTCAATATTAAAATCTCAAATCTAGAGAAAAATCAGACTAATAAAACCACAAACRGTTCAAACAATCCACCTCCAATCAACCGCATGCAGACGCACATATATACGCACACAAATGAATCGATATAATATCGCCTGAAAACAAATAAACCGGAGAAGTTACCGGAGAAAGAAGAGGAAACGACGGAAGCAGCTCCACGATGAGAGGAACGCAGGTAACTGCTCTTCTTCTGCTTCTTTCCAATAGGAATAATGAGGACGGGAGGATTGCCGGTTGTTTTATAAGTATCGAGGCTTGAAATGGAACTGTGGAATAGAATAATGTTATTGGGATGATGGTGGAGTCGCAGCTGCATTAAACAATTGGTCATTGCGTTCAAAGCTCACGCCTCTCTCTCTCTCTCTCTCTCTCTCTCTTCCCTTCCCGGATTCGGTAATCGCGTTGTGGTGTGACCAAATGTAGTTACTTCTTTCCTTTTCCTTTTTTCTTTTTCCTCAGAGAATTTCCTTATATGACACGTAACGTGGTTACAATATCTGCTGCCTAAGTAGTTATAAAGATCTACGCATAAAAGTCATCTTGCTTTTCATTTATATTTATAAAATCTCCCTTTTCTTTGAATTATTTATAGCATCTGGGAATTAAATTTCGAATATTCTGACTCACAATTTTCTAATAGCGGTATATTTATTTTAGATTTTAAAAATATTTTCTCATATGGCAATTAAAATATGATTATTTTGATTGATAGAGTGAAAATTAATATTAAATGATTTTTAACCTTAACAATATATTGAAAGGTCATTTTAAGTGATAGTTCARTTGATTAAAATCTTATGTCTTTCAAAATTATGATATCTTTATTAATTTTATTTTTTATGAAAGTCTCAACGTTATTTTTTAAATTTTATGATTTTTGCAATTTTGCCTCTCCTTTTAGAAAACTTCAATTTCCTCTTTTGAAGTCAAAATAATATGGCTGTTATCTTTTGAAGGTGGAATATCGAATTAATATTATTAAAATTCAGGATAGCATTGATACTGTTATAACGTTTTGAAAGAAGATATTTATAGTAATACTTGGGGAGTAAACTTTTCAAAATTTCAAAGACAGAAATGTAAGCAAAAATCTTAACTAGAGGCCATAATGAACAAATCTTAATGAGATTTATGTGAAGGTATAAGACATTTTTGTAAATGTTATTTCTTCATTTTTTACTCTTTTTCAATGTTTACGAGTTAAAATTAGGGATGTATAAAAAAACTAAATTAATCATGTTGAACCAAATAAAACTGAGTCAAATCAAAATTTTCATTTTAATTTTAGTTTTATTCCAAGAATTCTCAAATCGAATTAAATAAAAAATATTTTATTTGAAAATTTTCTTAAATTGAATCGATTTTAATAAGTTATTTAATTTTACACTCCGTAAACAAATATATAAAATGTGTTTTAGATTTTGATATATATTTTTTATTCTTTAGATGAATGATGTTTTAAATATTATATTAGATGGTTTATATCAATCCTTTGGAGTTGATTTTAATTTTTAAAATTTTAAAATTAAAATTTTTATTTGGTTCGAAAAAGACCTTCAACGGAACTAAATCCAACTCGTACGCCCTCGATAAAATAAGGAGCAAGTGAAAAAGAAACCGACAGCTGAGGTATGAAGATGCAGCGCATTGGGCCAGCGAGGGTCTTGTTCATCAAGGATCGGCGCAACAAACTTTGGTGAATTTTGTCATTTTCGAGGAGCTTTGTCAYGGGACTGTTGAGATTTGACTGTGATGTCAGAATCCTCTCCCCGACGCGTTGGTAAAATTAAAATAGAAAGGGGTATTTTTGCCAACTACTCATTTACAAAAAAGAATTTTTTATCATTTTTAGAAGACCTTCACAAAAAAATAAGAAAGGCAACTTTTACTTAAAAATTGAAACTTGAGAAGTGTTGTAAATAATTATTGTGAATAATTTACTTATTTTTAAAATCTTAAAAATTTTAGAATTTAGTCTCTACAAATAAAGAATTTTTGTTCACATTAATATCAATGATAATCAATTTTATAAGTTATTCTCTACTTCTCTTATTTTCTCATTAACTTCTCGTACCATTTTCCTTTTTATATTACAACTCATTTTGAACACAATTCTTTACTTTTTAAAACTGAGTCTTTATCGGATCTGATTGAAGAAGAGATATAAGTTTTAACTGAGTTTTAATTAAACATGAGTCTAGTGTCTATCTCTATAAAGCTTTTGGTTGC